>OMOU01001452.1:2730-16622 GCA_900312585.1 Malacocephalus occidentalis
TCTCTCAGTTCCTCCTGCCTGATCCGGTGAAGCAATGTCAAGAAGGCTAAGTCAAGAGTGTCCTCTCAGTCTGAGCCAATGTGAAGAGGCACAGCAGCCCTGTGCCTTGCACCATATGCAAAGGACCAGTGTGTCTGCAGGATGACGCCACTGTACTCTATCCAGACCATGTCATTTTCTCAATTTAAATACATTACAGCCCATTCATTAGCAAATTAGATAGACATGTGGTTTGGCCTAATTATTTATTTTGCTGCAAAATCAGGGTGATGCGTTTTGCACTCAACTCCTGTCTGCCAATGAGTTCCATCAGTGCACCCCGTGTTTGAGACAAACAAAACTCTGGCATTGAAATTCCGATCATTAAAAAAAAGTGTACACGTTCAATTTATTCCAACTCTGGATGCGATATGATAATGTGAATTACGATGGCCGATTTCATACAGATACTCTATATTTGTTCTTTCTGAAGGCATGTGGCACCTGTAACACAGTAACGAGCAAGCCAATGTGACCCATAGTGCGCTGTCACACTGAGACACCACTGGCATGCTGTACAGGTGTTACTGTGCACCCACCCACCGTTGAACACGAACCAATTCAACCCAGAAAAGAGAATGACACGTCTACCATTTCCCACACCACTTTCCTGTTTTACTTGCATATGACATAGCTTCACCATATTAAGTTGTGTGACTCATGATACATTTGAGACGTTCAAATGCATTGTATTATTACGGTTGTATTATTATTTCTCATTTTGAATGAGATCAGTCATCCACATATAAACTATAAAGGAATTAGGAAGAGAAGTTCTTGAAAAAAAAAGTTAGACCAATCTTCGCTTTCTTCAATCATGCATTCATAAAATAACAGATACAAAGAATGTAGCCTTTGTATCAGTCCTTCTAAGCAAAATGTATATTAACTCTTGAAAACACAAGCTCAAAATAGATTTGACATTAAGTAGGCTTTTATTCAAAAGAATAAAAGCGGTGGCCCGCTCTACCCCTAACCCTAACCCAGAACAAAACAGAGAGGTCTAATAAACCAGTCTCATCTCGAGATTAGATTATTAGAATGTAGAGCCCAACACATGCTATCTCACACGCATTCTCTCTGTGCTGCTGGGATTCCCGCTCTTATGTCTGACCGATTGTTATTCATTCTGGACACAGTTCACCGTCTGATCACTGATCTGAGGACGTTATATGCAGCGCGATTGCCCGCACAACCACGTCAATGGCGTATAGCTCCCGTGTGATGAATCCACGTCTGCACCAATGCACTGGTAACCCGATGCGGTCGGATGGGTGGCTGACTGGACTATGGTGCCCTAAGCAAAATGCAACTGCAGAAAATGGCAAACCTCGCTTGCTCTCTCGCTGCGCTGAGGCCATGAACTGTGCAAACTCGATCACAAAGTATCGTGACGATTAGTATTTGGAGAAGCGGACGATGTTTTAAAACGTAATTGCATGCAACACGTCAGACTGTAGAGCTGAGCTGAGTGTTTGGGGCATGCACGATAAGACAGGATGCTGGAATGATGAGACCTTAAAGGGAAGTTCAAACACAGATATGGCAATAATAGCATAACATAATAGAATGTAAGGTTGCAAAAGACACATTTCCAATAGCCATTGAAAGGATCAGAAGTAAGCATTCAAAGTGCCCTTGCACTGCATTCTGTGTGCAAAGCTAGACAGCTAGTTAACCCTCAAAAGACCAAGAAACAGAAGGCTTGACATTTCTTGGACAATGACAATTTTAGTCACATGACAATTTTGAAGCCATTTGTAATGGCGAATCGGGCGCACCCGGTGGAATAATAGAAACCCTTCGACAAACGTAAAAGCTTGATACTTATTTACACATATTAATGGCAAATAGTCTGCAGGACAGACATGTATATCAGAAATACAGTACATTCAGCAGCATGAAACTAGCAACAGAGGATGTGCGTCAGACCCAATGGTGTATGAACCAATACAAATGAACGACTTAAACACTTACGTTTCCTTAACATATGCAACTGATAACTTTCTTAACTTACCAACTTAACTTGGTGGCGGCAGGGTCAATACTGCGAGAATTGTAATGGTACCTCGCCTTTCAATTTCGGCCTACCCGCTGTTAATTGTTTTTGGTAAAACACATTTTAAGTAATGGAAGGATGGATTGTTTTCCAGTAATTGCAGACACTTTATTTACTTCTTTTTTTTTTAAGTAGTTGTTTGTTGACAACAAAGACATTGATACCCAAGGTATCAAGGGTCATTTTTCCAAAGCAATCAGGCATTGTCACGGTCGGGTCGCTGGTTGGTGAGGTGTAGGTGAGGAAAGGACCCAAATGCAGAAAGCAATGTAACCGAAAAAGGGATCTTTAATGAATGCTGGGACAGTAAGGTAACAAGCGGGCAGGGTAACAAGCGGGCAGGGTAACAAGCGGGCAGGGTACTCACTGAACTGAAGACAGGTAACAAACAGTAGGATCTGACAAGGAACACAGGACTGGGGCAGACTTAAGTAGGGAGACTAATGAGGTAATTGACAACAGCTGACAACAATCAAGGGCTGGGAAACAGAACAGCATAGACTACAAAAATGACAGACAACTACAAAAATGGCCTACAGGAACGGAACACATGAAAGACAAGGGGAAACTAAAGACAAGGAAGATAAATAATATAAACAGGTCCCAATAGAAAACAGAAAAGAATGTGACAGGTATAGAGCTTGGAACATCTAACATTATTAGAGTGACTAATTGCAGTCGACCAGACATGGTAAGAATGTAGCTGTGATCACAGGGTTAATTCATCATATGCATTTCTTACTAATTAACACAACAAAAAGTCTGCAAAAAAAAAACAACAAAAAAAGCCTCAATAATTTCACAAATTTAGCACACCGGCAATTCATTATTGGAGTAATGTTGCTTTGACTGAAAGGAGAGAAAATTGCTAATGCTGTTGATATTACAGTCTGTCATTTCTCACTATCCTTTCAGTCATTGCATCAAAATGGTGTTTCTAAAGATGATTTTCAAAATAAGAGTTTACAGAATGTTCAGAATTTAGTTTTTATTGTCATTACTGTGAGTACACTGGGAAAGAGAATTACAGTAACTGTTGGTGTGGAATATTGTTAACTTATATTATGTTAATTAATACAAGAACAATTCATACATGTTTCAAAGTGGTAATGAATTAGCATAAAAGAGCAATGTTAAATACTTACCTGGTGTTTCCACGTCAACAAATGTTGTTTATTGCTTACCTGTAATCCCTGTAAAAGAAAGAAATGGAATTGAGCACTTCATTGTGAGAAGATAATTTAGATTAGTGTTAGGAGTTGTGGCTGTATTAAACTTATGGGCTTGTATCTTTCTCTAGGAGGCCTTCATAACTAGTTAACTTCACTCGTACTGTATGTGTTTGCCCTGGGAGGCCTTGGATATGTGCTTAACTAGTGTGGGACCATGGCAACCCTGCTTTTCGGGCTGACCGTCTGGGAGGTGGGGGCACCTCCGCGTGGCCCTGGGAGCAGGTGCATCTCCAAGGGAGCGGGCATATCTCAGGGAAACAGGATGTATCTCTGTGGACTGTGGTGTCCTTACTTCTTAGGCTGTTCGTCTGGGAGGTGGAGGCACATGCGGCTCCATGTGAGATGGAAATAGGTGGTGTCCTTGCTTCTCCGAGTAACCTGTCTGTCTGTTGTATATGCTGTCTGTCTGTTGCATCTCCATGTGAGACCCTAGTATCTTCGCTGAATGTCTACCCGCACGTCCAAAACTGTATATATGTTCTATGTATTTGAATAAACATGGAATAATTCCGGGTGATACTGCCTTGTGTCACATTGATTCCTGAGCTCGCTGCTTTGCTAGAGACGATCCTGAACCTGAACCTGAACCTGAACCTAACTCCGGCCACAGTAGATGACTGCTCGAAACCGCGCACAACAATTAGTATTCTCAACATCACGCTCACTTCCGGTTCTGGCGAGCAATGAGAGGGCTCGGTGAAAACAAACCTGCAGTTCTCACTGCACTGCACCGATGTTGGTATGTATCACATCATACATGTGTTTTGGCTAAAAACAAATCTAAAATTCTAGATGTACGTACATGTATTAGATTGATTAGACCCCTGTATAAACACTGGCGTAGGCCAACCACTCACGCTACACCCCCACTGTACATTCATTAGATTTGAATTGGTCAGTTGATAATCATTATTTATCAGATCACTAACCTCAATTAATCTGAACCACTATATTCTGGGTGCTCATATTATACAGTACAGCAGGCTCCCATGCTGTGTCTGTGATACCATATGATATAAATGTAACATAGATTACAGATCTATCTAGACCCCTCTGTGTAGATATATTATCAGGCCCCAGATTTATGAATCAGATCAATTAATTAAAAGTCCCATAAATCTAACAGGCACCCTTGTCTGTTGATTCGTATAATTGTATTATGTATGTCGCTATATCGCTATAGCGTGCTGATATCTGTGTTGCTATTGAGCCTTGAAATGAGTATAAATATAGGTGCAAATAACACCATTCAATCCAATGTACTCATACAAGGACCACCATACAATTGACAAGCCAACATCGTGTGTTGTAGTGAATTGCACAAATCACACCTTGAAAGTCACCAATCATGAATGAAATGTCATCTTTAATCCATGTCAATTGACCATAATTGACCATTATCATGACAATCAGGCAGTTGATCAATGACGATGTCATGTCAGAATGACTGGGATAGGCTACATAGTTAATACGGTAGTAGGGCAGGCTATACTATAGTGCATGACATAATTCATCAGGAGTATGGGGGGGGGTACATGTTGATCTACAATGCATACATGTACAGGAGCAGGGAGGGTGGGGGGAGTTGCTATTTGATCATTTGCCAATGTATTTCTACTGCATCATATCAATTTACCGATTCATAAACTAAAAACAATGCAGACATGTCATCAATATTTTGAAAAGGTTATTTATCTTCTAATGACACCATGTTTTGCAGATTTGTTTGTGCTTCATCACAAGTTGAACGTTTGTTTTCACCGACCAATATGGCTGCCGGCTTGTTACTAACCAGAAGTGACGTGTGTGCGATGTTGAGAATAGACACTAAAGTGGGTTTAGGGCATTTTGTATGAGTTGTTGTTATTGTTATTATTATTATTATTATTATTATTATTAGTTATATTTGGTTATGTTGTCAGTAGAGTATAGAGTATATGTCAGTACTTGATGAGAGAGTGCGAGTGTGCACGTAACAAGTGTGATCAAGTGTGATCTATCTTCATATTTCCAACAGAAGTGAAATGTGTTGCACCAGAGTGAGCTTCATGTCATTCCTGCCTGTGTAACAATTACACTGAGAGTATGAGTGACTCCTCATACTCACGATGACGTTACATTAGCCAAAGTCCAGTCTCAAACAGAATGCAGTGGATGTGGTTCACTGACCCTGGAACACAATAATAACAGGCGCGTGCCAAGGTCAAAATAACCAAAAGACTCTTTACATATTAACCAAAATCCACAATCTATGCTTAAAAACAAAAAATGCATTTCTAAACGAACGCAGACCGCACAAACCAAACACAAAAAAAGGAGGCAAATCAAAATGGCAGCTCATCCTCACACACTTCCTTCATAATCAATCCCAAAAGAAACGAAAAGATCTAGACTCATTCTCACACCCAAGAGCATAACTGGCACTTTCAACAAAACCCAAACAAAGACCACATTTGAGCATAAGGAGGGGAGCGCTGCCATACGTGTAGCAGCTTGGTACGAATTGCTGACCAGATCTACTAATCGCCAATAGATAGTTCAATTAGTCTCACAGCCATGCCAAGTCATTGGCCTTGAACACTCTTGTCGCCAATAACACCATTAATCATAATAATGGTGATGACACCCATTACCATCATAATCATCAGTGTGTGCGTATTTTGAAAGGAGAATTTGAGGAGAAGCAGCCGATCTCTGTGGTACGCATCAGCAGCTGAGACAAGGGGGGGCGGAGTGAGAAATTCCTGAGATTGACTCAGCTGCAGGGGATGAGCTTGATTAGGGAGGCATACGTTGACACGTGTTTGCTCTCCCCACAGTAGGAGGCTGGGTTTGGATGACAAAGCCAGACCCGAAGAAGTGCCAATATTGAAATACATGTTATACTTTGTTATGCCCAGTGGACGATCTTTGAATTGAAGTTGGAATGATTAAAAACCGCATCACATCAACCCGTCTAACGTGTCTCCCCTGCATGGGGATTTTCAAACAAAGGCTTTGGACTGAGGCCTGTTGAGTGATTAGTTTCCTGAAATAGCAGGGGGGACCGTGTTCAAATACCCATTGGTGTGTGAGCCGGATTTTATGGTCAAACGAGTAGACTTCAGCATGTGGCGTTCATTTTGTTTTTAATCATGTATTGATTGTGTTGAGAAGGATCTCATGAGATCAGATACATTTTCTGGCGTTAATGGATATTGAATTCCTCACGTGTCTGCAGATCTTGGAGACATACAAATCCTTTGACGTAGATAAACTGCCCTCTTGTGACCAGAACGAGTATTAGAAATATAAGCATTAGCTAATGGGGCAATGCGGGGCACACATCAGCATAATCAGCAAATCATTCTTCACATCCAATTCGATTCGGATCGGAGATGAGTTTCTGGCTGTTTCTGGCTTGAGGATTTAGCAGGAACAGTTCAGCAGTATGGATGCATGTTTGCCTTTAGTCCTCTATGTCCAGAGGAAGGCCCCGTTCTCCAGCAGATGGGCCAGCTTGACATTGAAGGGCCGGTGGAACTCCCTGAGGAGCGACCTGGTGCTGTTGAGCATGGGGCCCAGTCTTCTGTCGGCCACTCGCCTGGTGTTTGACTTGGGCTTCTGGATCACCGCCGCCGCCACCGCCTCCTTCGACAGGGGACCTGCAGGGAGAATGGGAGTAGAGAGAGAGGGAGAAGACAACATTAATTCCTGAATTATTGTCTATTTTCTGTTTGAATTGAGACCAACTCTACCTTTGTTAATGTATGAAGACAAGAAACAACAACCAACAGGAAGAAAGAAGCGAGGTTAGCTTGAAAGCAATTCACTAAGCTGGAGATGGAGCTGGTTCAGCTCGGAATCTCAGCAGCATCCAAAAAATCCTCACCTCCATGAACAAACAGCTGGACCAGCAGAACCACAACACAAAGGCCACATGAAGTCTGGAGAACCACCTGGAGGCCCTGACCCAGGAGGTGAGGGAGAGAGAGAGACGCCACTAACGCAGAGCCCACATCTCAGAAAGAGAAGCTCCTGAAAAGAGAGCTAGATGGCTTGCAAGAGCAGCTACCTCCTCCCCCCCACACTGGACGAACTAAATAGGTTCTACTAAGACCTGGGCCCCTCACAGTCAACCTGATGAAAACCAACATTGTGATCTTCCAAAAACCGTCTGGGCCCCAAAACCCAAAACATCAATTCTATTTCAACACTATTAGAAACTATATCAAATTACAACATGTAAAAAAGTAGGCATACTTAGGCCTCAATATCAGTTCCACTGGTCACTTCAAAATTGTTGCAAGCAACCTCAGATACAAAGCAAGAAGAGCATGGTGGCACAGTCGGTAGTGCTGTCGCCTCACAGCTAGAAAGTCCTGGGATCGATTCCCGCCTGGGACATGGTTGGTTCTCCCCATGTCTTCAGTGCTGGGATTTCGTGAACAGCCCTTTCTGTGTGGAGTTTCCATGTTCTCCCCGTGCTCCCTGGGGTTCCTCCATATATATACACTGTATATATAACCCCTCTAAAAACATGGAAGAAGACCGTCGCCTGACCAGTGGCGGTTGGATCGAGGTGGTCCCTGGGCACTGCACTAGCTGCCCACCACTCCTGGCCTGACCGTGGAGGAAGATGGCCATGGATGGGATAAAAGCGGAGGAACAATATCACGGCGACACCTATGGGGGCGTGTGTGTGGGGTGGACTGGGAGGGCCGCCATGCACAGGTGTACATGCATGGTGTGACTGCGACAATAAAGATGGGGGTTGTCCTTCTATGCAATCCAATGAAACATAAAAAATGGAAATAAAAATAGAGAGACATTTAGAAAGCCGTACACCTTGTTTATGGTGGCGCTAATGTTGGCTGAGTAGTCCTCCAATCGAATCACTAGGATTTGGTCACTATTGAAAACTGTCAACCAATCCAGGAGGAAGACTATGTACATACCCACATGTAGCCTTACCTAAGGGAGGGGCATTCACAGCAGATACATGTTGCATATCAATTATGACAGCAGTTTGTTTTATCTGTACATACACTGTATGTCCTAAAGATGGCGCCAGTGTTCAAGCATTGAATAGAAATATAAAAAGGAAAATTTCTGTTAATAAACTTCACCTCATTGACACCACATGATTATTTTACATACTTTCTACGAACGTGGGGAAACAAATCAGAATTGTATGTATTTTATTGTGTATAATATGTAGCATAATATCACATCGTTTTAAGAGGTGAACTGACCGGCATTGCATTGGAGAGGCTGGCATTGTAGACACAGTAGCGAAGGGGACTGTCCAACAGACAAGACTGAAACATTTTCATGGACTCAACAACATTCTGATGGAAGTTATCAATGGATTTGTTTGCTACAGCACATAGAAACACAGATCATCACATGGAGGCATATCAGGGAAGTGGGAGGGAAGAATATGTTACACCAATATTTACTTATAAAATCATATCATTACAAATTAATGAAAAACAATTAGGAAAATGCTAATAGTTTTGGTTAAGAAGTTCCAATTTTCACTCACTACTGCTGATTCTCAACAAAGTAAAGAAAAATATTTTTTGTAATTATTTTACCTCTCTACTGGGTCTGTCAGCATGATGATGATTTTGGCATTGGGCTGAACTGTGTGGATGAAGTCTTGAGCCATTATCAGTGGTTCTGCCTCGTCCTTGTCTCCATGGAAATGGCTCAACGCTTGGTTGTCCCACATTGTGGATGCACTGGCCTCACCAATCTGGTCCAGAGTGACGTGGTGAACAGGCTACACTGTGGCACCGTAGAGTAGAATGTCAAAGTGTTTATCATTGTTTGCCCGAATCTGTTCCTTTGCCTTGCCAGTCTTTGCTGCACTTAACACCGATGAAAAAACAGGCCACTATGAATGAATATTGCGTCAGGAAACTCTAGGAATAGCGTATTCAGGAACACAAAGCCTTGTAGAGCATGTTAAATGATTGCAACATATTGCAGAGAACAAGATATTGCACTTTGTTTTGCTGCGCACCGACAGCTGTGCACAGCTCTGTATCGTTAGCCTGAGAGAAGAACAAACTAATATTTGCCAGTTTTCCACACTAGTTTAGCTGAAGAAATATTCAGGTAAATATGTTGAATTGAACACATTCCACACGAGGAGGTTAAACATGTCTGTTGTTTAGCTCCCCCCAATAAATACAGTTCAATGGCAGTTTTTAGTTGAATCTTTAAATATAATCTGTCTAAGTTCTACATTTTTGCAAAGGGGGCCACCAATGACACATGCTGCATACCTGCAGGCGGAAGAACGAAAGTGAACAAGCTATTTTAAAGCCTGTCTGAAAATCAATTGAAAGTCCAATACACGTTCCTCCAATTTCCTTTCTGAAACAGTTCAATCGGTGAACACTTAAAAAATGTGTGGAAGAAGTCTGTGACTTTCCAATCCAGTCTTGGTCCAAGCCCAACTCGGTTATTACGGCTGAGCATCAATGTTAAGCGAATCGCACACCTGGCCGAGCCATGGATAGAAAGGACAGCACACTTCTGAAGAGAACATTTCAGGTCTTCTTCTGCATTCGATATGAGGCCTAATGGGTGGCAACATGGGTCACACACACACACACACACACACATATTTACCTGTAATTAATTTTATCTCATTGTGCTCCTGGATGTAATGGGCCACCGTGTCAAAGACATCCAGGTAATCCTCCACAGGGTAGAGCTTTTTATGTTTAAATTCAACATAGCCTGCAACATAACGTCAAACACCATTACACTTTCGACATGCCTGCAGTTAGAAACCCATCAAAATCACAGTGCATGCAACACTTCAACGAAACCAACTTGAATGAAAATGACATTATATAGGACAATGTTTACATTACGTTTTCTCGTCCACCAATGGGGTTCCTTTATGGTGACCTTGACCACTTCATGCAGCAGCAGTCTGTTAAACAAGTCTGTGGTGCCACACTTGGGCTGGCCGATGATATAGAAGTACGGCAAGCAGCGAAGAGCTGAGGCGATGATTGTCGAGGGCCTCTTTTGATAGGGCGGCAGCGTGACCAGAAGGCCCCTGGGGTCCCGGGTCAGGATGTAGGAGGCCACAATGTAGAAGGAGAAGGTCAAGCCAAACAGGAAGCTCAGCACTTTGACCTTTGTGGTATAGGCCTTGAGGTTGGTCAGCAGAGACAGTGCAATCCTCTTGGCCGCGAGGGTTGTGATAGACATCAAAGCCTGTAGTTCTGTTATTGGAGCCATCCACCTCAAATGAGCTTTGGAGGCAGTTTTTATCATCCATTGTTTCAACAGCGCTTGATGGTAACATAAAACACAACAGGCAGGATGTGCATGTGCAAAGTCGAAACAATCCAGAGACCGACCGATTGATTGTTCAGTGTAACAGTTTGAGTCGCGACTGTGCTTCTTCAGCCCTCTATTTAAGTTTGGCCATGCGTAGAATACACCCAGCATTCATTGCTCCAAGCCAGATGAAAGTTGTTTGTCTTCAAATCCAACACTCTGGCTCCAGATTTGGGAGAGCCCGAATTTGGCGGGAACTCCTTCGACACACAGACAAGAGAGAAAAAAAAAGTAAGTGAGACATTTTTTTAAAGTAGTATTATTCTTCATATTATTATTATTATTATTATTATTATTATTATTATTATTAGCAGTGCAGAAATGTAGCAGTAATTCCCAGAGAGCTTTATGTAATGGACCAACTCTAATATTAGTATTTGTTATGATCTGCGTAAGTTTCCACTCTCACGTCAATCATCTCATCAGCCACATCACCTCCACCGGTCCCCTGTACTAATTACCCTTCCTATATAAGCTTCTCCTCTCCACAAGCACACTGCCAGATTGTATCTTCACTTCTTCACATGCAGGACTCTCCAGCATTCTTCCGTCTGATTACCTGTTAACGACCCTGCCTTTTCCTTGGCCTTCCCGTCTCGTCAAATCGCTGGAGATCGCCTCAACCTTCTGTCCCTGACCACACACCCAGCTGTCGCGCGTCCTGGTTTCCATCTGCCATGTACCTCTGCCCAGGTGACTCGCCCACCTGGTTCTGAACCCAATATCACAACAATTACGTCTTCACCCTGCCACACTCACCTGCTCCCCTGTTCTACATTCCCTGTTCAAGAACTGTGGATTCCCCAAGCCCCATGTCCCCGTGACCCCTACCATTGGATAATATACTTTCCTGTTGTGTTTGTGTTACCCGATACCATGCGTAAAGAACTTTTATTAAAATGCCAACGCCGAAGCAAGACAATTGGAAATTAATCAAGAACAGGGGTTGAATGCCATGGCAGCGCTGGCATTCAACAATTCACAAACAGCATCATCTCGCCAACTCCACCTATGGTTCCACTACTGCTCCTGAATCCCAGGTGGGAACACTGGAATGTTACGCTGGGGACCCTGAAGGCTGTAACCCGTTCCTCACTAGCTGTTCCATCCTGTTCGCCCTTCAGCACACATTCTCCTCCAAAGAGGCCAAGGTGGCGTTTGCCATTAATCATCTGTGGGGAACCGGTGAGTGGGAGAGACGGACCCCTGCCATGGCGACTGAAAAGAAAAAGAGGAAAGTTGACAGTGAGGGCTGCCGCTTTCAGGAGAGATGGGAATTACAGTACTTTTTCACTGAAAATCAAAGCAATTGTGTTTGTCTCATTTGTGAAGAGACGGTTGCCCTGTTTAAGGATTGCAACGTAAAGAAACACTACCCGACTAAACATGCCAACACATATGACAAGCTAACAGGGAGTGACCGCGCTGAAAAGGTGAAGCAACTCCAAGCTGCTCTGGCATCACAGCAGCCATTTTTCATGCGGGCCTTTGAGTCAAAGGAAAATATCACCAAAGCAAGCTACGAAGTGGCCATAATAATACCTAAACATGGCAAATCTTTTAATGAAGGTACATTTATCAAAGACTGTGTCATGAAAATGGTGGAGAACATTTGCCCCGAGAAGAAGCAAGAATGTATTAATGTTTGCCTGGCATGTAACACTGTTGCATGGAGAGTTCAGGACATATCATCAGATATTCAGAGACAACTGAGGAACAGGGGAGTGACTTTTGATTATTTCTCATTATACTGCGATGAAAGCACTGATGCTTCTGACACTGCACAGTGTCAGAGGAATTGACGACAACATGAATGTAACAGAGGAGCTGCTTGACCGTTAAAGTCTTAAATACCAAACCAGAACAATAAATGTATTCGCTTGTGTTTGTGATGCCGTTGATGATATGAAACTACCGTGGAGTAAAGTTTCTGGGATCATTACTGATGGTGCACCTGCCATGGCTGGTCAGCAAAGTGGATTGTCCACACTGATCAGCAATAAAATCCTTGAAGAAGGAGGTAACGCCATTAAACTACACCGTATAATTCACCAGCAGGCTCTCTCTGCCAAACATCTCAAATGTGATCATGTTATAAAACCAGTGGTAAAGGCAATCAATTATATTCACTCTAAAGCTCTACAGCACCGACAGTTTCAGCAGTTCTTGCTTGACATCCAAGGTGAATACGGAGACATAATATATCACAATGATATGAGGTGGCTAAGTCGGAGAGGAAATTAGACATTTTTGGGTGAAAAAGGGCAACTGACGGAAGAATGATCCTATCCTGTGTGGCCAGCAGATTTGGGTTTTTTGGTTGACATAAAGAAGCATCTGAATGGGCTGAATGTTAATCTTCTGTCATGACTACCTTTCCAGCACCGTGAGTCAACCAATCAATCTGTCAATCAGCCTAATCACCCTCACCTGTTGTCACTTAAACCTGCCCATATATGCACCACCACTCCACACACACACTCTGCCAGATTGTAAACTTCGCTCATGTACGCAAGACTCTCCAGCATTAACTCGATAGATTACCTGTTGCCGAACCTGCCAGTCCCCGACCTACGATTCCTGCTTGATCCCCGGAGAACGTCGTCGACCTTCTGTTCCCGATCCAGCACTTCACCCCTGTGGTTCGACGACACGATCCTCCTGCTTCCAGTTCTCCCGGTATCCAGACCCAGCCTGTCCCCGACGATCCTCCTGCTTCCAGTTCTCCCGGTATCCAGACCCAGCCTGTCCCCGACGATCCTCCTGCTTCCAGTTCTCCCGGTACCCAGACCCAGCCTGTCCCCGACGATCCACCGGTCCTCTCCTCACCTGTGTCTCCGCCAGATCGACTGCCCACCCAACGCCGAAACCCTGCTATTCCCAACGACAACGACTTCTGCTTGCTTTGGAAATAAAATACTTTTGTATTTCCACCCTGCGTCTGGTTGTACTGCATTTGGGTCCAAACCACCCCGTGACATCTTCAAGGACGAGATGCAGTGGTGAGCCAGCTATACGCTCACATCAAGGCCTTTGTAATGAAGCTGCAACTTTTCCAAACAGAGCCCTGCACGGCGCACTTCCCAGCTTTGAAAGAGGTCATTGACCGTTTCCCACAGGACAACATCGCTGTGCAAATGAAGAGTTATGCAAACGCTATCGCATCTCTTTCTGTGGAATTCAACAAATGCTTTCAGGATTTGGCAGTTATT
>OMOU01001480.1:7192-18773 GCA_900312585.1 Malacocephalus occidentalis
CTATAAACATCACTAACTTCCATCACTATCTTCCATAATCTTTTTGAGGTTTTCTAAACCCAGGGGCTGTGCATCAAATCACCAGAGTATCCTAGCTGTTCTTATTGGCACTAAAGTTCTTGACTCAGTACTCTTCATTTATAGAGTATTACATTCACAAAAATAGGCTTTAGCATGTGGTTATTTTCCATAAATAATGTATTGAAAACCAGAAAAGGTACATTGTGCTGTATATATATCATTCCCACTATATTGCCCAGCCCTAAAATGAAGCTTTCAGAAGGGAATTGTAAGTGCATTTCTACAGTGGCTAGTCCACACAATGTTGATTGTAAACCTTTTTAAGAGATGCATTTGATAGTTGACTAATCTGGCTGAGTTGTGTTGGTTGAAACAAATGTAAAGCGAAGTTTAGATATGAATATAAAGTGTGGTTTGTGAGTGATGACTTCACACCACATGGTCTAACCCCTGGGTGACTGTACGTGCATTGGCATGTGATGACTTCCATTTTGGTGCATCAAACGTCTCCCCAAATGTACGCGTTTCCCTGCTCAAGTGCAAGTATGTGCGCCACGCACAGACCTCTTCTGGGAGACGATTATATTGCCCCAACTCGTTGCTTTCTAGCCAGAATATCAGTCCCACCAATAAACTGTTGGTGCACTCCAGCCACAGCAGGTTGATCGTCACATATGTTGGAATCCCCACACCTAAGAATATAAAGATCGCAGATAAGACCAGGTAGGGCAGCCATACTGAAGCAAAGCCCAGCACTAAGCTGATCCACAGACATGGTGGCTGCTGGGAGGTCTCGACTAGGGGGTTTGCCTCGGCGTCCTCATGACCAATCTGGCCGGTGGTGTTGCGCAGTAGATCACTCTTCTGGATGCGGCGTGGTTTTTCTCTCTGCTCGGACAACAAGTTGGCCTTTCTGTACCACGCAGGGATGGCAGATATGTGTGGCAGCATCGCATAAATGATCACCAGAAGTAGGCCAACAACAAAGTAATTGACAAACTGGGACTCGTGCACTTCACACACCAGAGCCTTCAATCCTCCAAAATGAGTAATTTCCATTTGGTTGCTCCTCGTCGTCTCATAGGAATACAAAGCAGCCAGAAGCCAAACCAGCGAGACCAATGCTGTGTTCCTTAGCAACATCCAGACAGGCCTGCACTTGGCTGTATACCTGTCATGCAAGAAGTAGTCCAAGAGACCCAGGCCCATCATGGGCAGGGGCAGCACCGAGAAGACTGTAGAGAAGTGAGCCAAGAGGAAGCAAACTGACACAGGAGCCTTCAACGTGTTGAGGGTCCACACCATCATCAAGGAAAGCGCCATGAAGGCATCGGCCAGGACAATGGACAGGCCACACACGCTGAGGAAGGAGGTGTGCAGTCTCCGCCAGCAGATGTGCAGTATGGTGGTGTCCAGGCCCAACTTGAACAGGATGAGGAACATGTACCGCGGTGTGTTGTCCACATGGCAGCCGTCGTCTCCCCTCCACTCCTCTAAGATGGCCAGCATTTTGACGCTGTTGGTGTCCAGGGGCGATGGCCACATTTAACCCCTCCGAAGCCTTCCTCCGATATAGCAAGGAGCTTTAATAAGCTGTTGGAGAAGCAGAAGTTGACGTTGGTTAAAACCATGGAAATCATACCTGACAGCATTGCACATGCCACAGCTTAAAGGGACTACCTGAAAGCATTTTACTCTTGAAATGTCCAATATATGAACAGCTTGTAATTTAACTTTAAAATTAGACCTGGCTCTTCCTGGCTCTTACCATTGCACAGATTATGATTGTTGTTGTCTCAGCTCACACCCCAGTGCTCTGAATGCACTGCAGTAAGGAGAAGGAATGAAAATGGTGAGTGTGTGTGGCTGGCTTAATTGGCTCCACCTGGCCCAGTTCGAGTCTAAGGGGGGCTGCAAGCCTGTGGTCCATTGGGTAATCAGTGCACCACAGGTTAAGGCAGTCACCAGCGCACACTCGACAGAGTGCTAGCATGCTAATAGCTACCTTCTGCTCTGTCATGTCGGTTTACTTGCAAAATTAACAATAAACCGGATTGCAACACCACTTTGACCTGTGTCATTGGAGGAGCCCCGAACTAAGGCACATGATGTGGCATTGTGGCAACTGACTATGCTACGAAAACATTTAAAGGAACGTGAAAAAAAGAAAATGTATTTTGAGTTTGGAAGGTTCAATGAGAATATTCGTTGCACAGGCAATACACAGATGGAAAGATAAAATGTAATATTGACATCTGCAGGCTACATTATGGCTTGTCACATGACCACATGGCAGACACAATTCAATGTTTAGTGATGCATCACGTTTAACGTTCCCATCCACTTGTATATGTATACAGTAGTGGACGTAATCCACTTATGTATCAATGCTATTTCAAGTTTCACTATTTCAGGTGAACAAAGTGTCACACCTTGACTACTGCTGTGAGTAAAACATCAATTGCAAGTCAGATAACCCAATGGATCTCTTTGGCAACTTTACCTGCCGAGTTCTCCGTCCTGTCCTGGACCTCGGCTGTGTGTGAAAAACACAGCAGTGCTGGTGCAACGCGTGGACAGATGCCTCCCTCTGTGCGAGAGACAGTTGAGGTTAAACACACCTGTATTTATAATGGCAGGTGAAGAACTAGGTGACCTGTTTCATGTGTAGCTTCCTGATACTGTTCCGCCTTTGAATAACAAAGATTAACCCCACCAATTGGTTGGGGCTGAGCACTGCCTTGCATTTGTGGCTGTGGGTGTGGACAAATGACAAGCAAGGACAGCAAGTTAAATGGCTGGAATGTTTTGTTGAAGTCTTCTAATACTTCCATCTGTCAAAACAAGGCTCACTTTTTGGAGGAATCACTAAACTGTGACATAATTGGCCGCTTTTCTTTGTGTTCAGGTTTTTTTCTCCATAAATAAGTGCGTGACTACAGGTTTGCGCCATGCTCCAATTGTGGTTCTTGTGTTTTGCTCTCTGTGTGCACTTCTTCTGCAACAATGAATCGGCTGGTTTGCATTCGCCACATATTCGCCACTCTTATTGCTAAAGTCAATATACGACTGTATATTTACAGCTTCATGGGCATTTATTGTATTGGCTTCAAGGGCATTCGCTATGTGACAAGTCAGAAGATAACATTGTTAGTGTTCTCAGAATTGCAGATATCTGGTCAAAGACAAAAATTGGTCAAAGGGCAAACCAGATTGAATTAAATACAAAAGAGATGAAGTAGTCCTACCTGCAACTCAAACAGTAGGCCTATAGTGATGTTGTGTTTCCCATTGCGGCAATAAAATAAAATAACACGTAGTGGTTTGCTTTGCTTCTCTTACTGGGCTCCACAGTGGGGACGTTTTCAGCCTCTCAGTGGGGAAACCTGAGAGACAATGAGTTTATGGTGTAGGCACAAACCACTCTTTTCATGGCAGTTCCTTTTACACAAACACACACACATACTGTCTGGTGACAGGCCGGGATGTGTGCGCTCAAGTCTCTCTCTCTCTTGCACGCGCTCTGCACTGTTCTTGGTTTCAGTAACTGAAGTCGGTAACCGCCTGACACACTTTCCTATTGTTTTGTACTGCCAGAAGCACCTTCGCTCAAGACGGGTTAGACCGGATTTAACCGCAGATTGTGTCCTGGTGTACAGAGTCGCAACCTTGAAACACGATCAACCAGACTCTATGCAAATTGTACGATACTGCAAAGACCCAATGGAGCCCCCAGCCCCCCAATGTCTGTTAATCTGGGACCACATGCACAAAAGTATCTTAAGATAAGAATATTCTTATCTGCACTTCCTCAACTTCCTCATTTCATTTTTCTTAAACTTCTTACATTTATTTCTTAAGAAGTTACTCTTTACTTTATTCCTTTCTTACTTTCTTTTCCGTTTTTTTAAGTAGTCTCACTTTGAGGAATTAAAATCCTGAGTATTGTCTGTGATTGCCTGTGAAAAATATGATAAAATCGTATTTTTCAAGAATCCCATTCAGTCAATATCAGTTTTTGTAACTTTCTATGCAAATAGAAAAAAACTGCAGTTACCAATACTTTTGTTCCTGTGATACTTTCCTGAATCTGGCCCCAGGTTGCACATTGTTGTGGCAATAGAGTGTCCACTGTATGTTCATCAGGGATCTATTGTTATTGTTATTTCAGGACGTTGGCCGAATGAAGATTGAACTGTTTGCCGATGTTGTTCCCAAGACTGCTGAGAATTTCAGGTAGGCGCACAAAATGTCCCAGAACTAACCCTGGTGTCACTATATAGCCCCTCTCACTATATACAGTATTTTCTTGTATCGCAATGTGACTCCTGTTTGTATCTGTTGCAGGCAGTTTTGCACAGGGGAATTCAGGTAAACTGATCTCTCACACTCTGGTTCTCTCTGATGTATAAAAGATACCACATTTGGTGTACTTTTTCTGTCTAAACTATTTTACTCATTGTAAAGTAGCAATCTCAAAGCTTCTTTGGCACCCATGGCTCACTCTCATCAGTGAGCCACAGGCTAAATCACCATTGTTACCTCATTTGGCGATAAACTTAACTTGAACATTATATTCAATCGGATTAAAATATTATTAAATGTTTTATATTTTAACCATTCACCTACCATGGTAGACTTATTTGAGCATATTTTATTCTTAATAATTACCATTACCTCAATACATTTACCTATACTTTAAAGAGGTACTGCTGATAAGCTATAAAATCAACAGAAATGCGTGCGTGGGTCTTTGCATACATCCTGATAAAGTGTAGGACTGCTTGCACAGTTTACCCACTGAACAGTATGTGTTCATAGGGCAGCTCGACAAGATGCAAGGGAGACCTTTGGTCTCCAGTTAAACCACATGGCCACCATTTTGCATGGTTATGTCAAGCAAATGCACATTGTCGTGCTGTGCCAGGTGACTGTCAGCCTGTGTATTTGGCTGTGTTTTATTTGTGTTATGTGACCCAAGGCGAGAGGGAAGTCAGTGTTTTGCCACAGCTGGTTACTCAGGTGTACATAAAAAAAAGGTCTTTCACCCGTTTTTGTTGCATCGGGTTTTGTGTTACAGAAAAGACGGAGTCCCTATTGGCTACAAAGGATGTACATTTCACCGGTACAGTATTATTTGCATTGTATTACTGTGGCTCATCTTTTCAGAGCTTTGCTCATTCCACCACTGATGTCAGGATGGCAGAGTCTGTCACCAGAGACAAAAGACCCACCTGGACTCTGTGATTCTTATCTTTATGTACCACAGCGATATACTGCATGGCTGTCTCTTTTGACAAATGTACTTCTTGTAAGTCACTTTGGATAAAAGCGTCTGCCAAATTCCCTGAACGTTATGTGAGGACAGTCTACAAGCATCGTGACTAGTAAGGAATGAGACAGTAGAAGCTGTAGAAACTAACTAAACCCAATCCTCTTAAAGTGGAGCAACAGAAAAGGGCAATTGCCCCCTCTAGTGGCCCATTGCGGTGTATTGTGTTGGCAACAAACTCTGAAGTCTTGCCATATTTTAGGATGATGGAGATGCTATCTGACATATGCTAATTCCCACCAAGGTTACTACAGCAAAAATGATCCCTACAGATATGTGTAATTACACTGCATGCCATTGCTGGCATTCTGGTCAAGCAAGAATCCACCTGTAATATGTTAACCAATAGCACACAGTTAGTAAGTAGGACATCTAGTTTGAAGGTGCCTTTGCCTTAACTTTGCCTGTGTTTTGATAATCAGAGATTGATTGGCACTTGCTTCCTCCCCTTAGGGTTATAAAGGACTTCATGATCCAGGGAGGAGACTTTGTGAACGTGAGTACATGGCGCTTTACCTTTTGAGCCTCCTTCATTTATGTGGTGCTTCTCATCCAAATCTACCTTTTAGATGGGTCCTGTAGAGTTGCGGTACTATATTGGAGGGGGTCTATGTGGTCTATGTGAAAACCCTGTTCGTTTCCATCATCAACACTTTTCCATTATGGAGCATTTTGCGTATAACTATCTAGTATTGTCCTCCATGAATCAATACTGCAGACTGAACTCAGTGAGACAATCGTGGTTCAACAGAAAGGTTGGGGCACAAGCTGTCACGGCTAGCCAGTAGAGGGCGCCGTCTCACCACTCCCCACATCAAGACTTTAAGAATTTCCTGTGAAATGTATGTGTTGTACGCGCTCATTTCACTCCTCTTCAATACAAGAGACAGGAGCCCTCTGGTGCCTTCAAAGCATTTACTAGTGTGGACTAGTGTGGCCTCCGGTATCTTGAGGACCACTCACCCGAACAACTTCACACTTGACACTGCGCTTCCTTGGATCCATGGCGATATACCCACCTAGTTTGAGGTCGATGGGACACACACACACACACCCTTCCATTATTTGGATGCTGCTGCTGTACACGCCACCATCCACTGGGCGGCACCAGAGAGCAAATGGCTGTGGTACAGCTGGCATTAAATGCATCAGAATGTATGATGGGCATCATGCTTTAGGTGTCCAAGAAGCTTAACCATAGATGATCTTGACCGCTGCCTGGCTGGAGTGTCACACATCCACACACACCTTGCAGCTGTCTGTCTCCTCTTCCTTGTGATGAAGTGCTTTGGTAAAGACACTCATTTATATACGCCAGCTCGGGAGCCGCCCCTGGGTACAAGATCATGTACATAAATAACTTTTTTGGTAGAATGACTACTCCCCCATGTAGCATTGCAGTAAGTGTCAAACAATTGCAGGGCTCGAAATAGCACTCCTACTTTCCTGCACTCCTGAGCTGAGAACGCTTGGGAACCAGGTACTCCTGAGCTCTCTCTGTGCGGTATCTTCCATAAGCCACATGGCGGCATGCAAACGACACGCTAGACTTTTTCAACCAACAAAATATAAATGCAGATGTGGTGGAGTAGCCATCGATCTGGAGTGTGTGAGTGTACTTTTTACTATTTTATCTCTTTCAGATAAAGAACGGTGGCTCTGACTTTTATCAGGCTGACTAGTATAATAGCTACTGTACTTGTTTCATATATTATAATATCACATGTGTATTGTCATATATTATTACTGCACATGCGTACAAAAGTGTCAGAAGACAAGAGAGACTGATGTTGTGCTTTCATTCTATTGCAACTTTCTGTATGTTGTACATAGGAGCCATTTATGTTTATTTTTGGCATGTCATATTGTTTTGGACACTTGGGGGCGGTCATGGGATGCACAGAGGGGCATAGGTGACAGGAAATGGCAGGCACAGGTAGAGGGTGCGCACACAGTTCTCGCCAGACGGGAACAGAGCAACAGCTACTACTGACACAATTGGAAAACCCTGGTATGTTCACCATCTTTGTAGTCTCTTTGTAGTCTTCAATAAACCACAAAATAAACGGCAACTGTTACACAACTGGAAATTCTGTTGCTTTGGCTATGTGTAGAATCATTATTTACCTGTGTAATAATGGCAATGTAAAGGAAAGGATAATGGACATTGGATAAGCTGAAAATTGCCATAATACCGTACTTTAATATTATTTTTTTATGTTTTATATTTTTGTTGTATTGTTTTGCTGTCACAATCATATCTATGCCAGAGATATCCCCATCACTGTTTTCAAGTGTTTTAAAATAAGCTAACCAGCCTAACATGCATTTCTGGTCACTCCAACTTGGGCCCAGTGACGTCATCTGCCGTGCCTCGTTAGCAAACGGGCCAACAACGCCCCTGGGCACAGCTGCAATAGCAGTCTTCCACCACTAGGGGGTTAATTCCCTTATCGCCTGGCCCACTTCCCTTGTATTAATTCATTGGTAATGACAAACCCAAATTAGATTTGAATACAAAATAAATATTAAACATGCACAGAAAACACTTCATGGAAGAAAATTAACTCCACTGTATGACCGTCACAGATAATATGCATAAGTCAATATACTTTTATACAGGTAGTTTGATAGTTTTCCCTCGTTCGGGGAGGTGCCACCTTGCTAACTGTGGGCATCCCTGACCCTGTACTGCCGGGTCTGTCTTGTTCTATAGGGGGATGGTACAGGTGTGTGCAGCATCTACCGGGGTCCGTTTGCAGATGAAAACTTCAAAGTACGACAGACTGCTCCAGGACTTTTATCCATGGTGAGTAACCGGAACATTTACAGATGTATGGATAACACAGCAATTCTCTCTGTATGGATTCTTTTAATACTTTATTTTAAAATAATTTTCTTCATTGATCTTTACTTTACTCGATTTGACGAGCCTCATGACAAGACAGAAGGGGGTGCTTTCTAAAAATGTCTTATTTTTCGTCACGTTCACTATCCCCGCAACGGGCAGTTGAGGAGAACATCTGAACCACGAGTGGTGGAATGACTATTGGAATGCAGCCCTGTTTCCTCGGTTCTTGTGTGCGGTTGTAATTTGTGGGGGGGCACCTGACCGTGTCGTTCCCATCTCTGCAGGCGAACAGCGGTCCTGGTACAAATGGCTGTCAGTTCTTCCTCACTTGTACAAAATGTGACTGGCTCGATGGAAAACATGTTGTCTTCGGTGAGTCCGACATTAAGCTTCAATGTTATACCACTAATGTATTGAATCTTTTAACCTTGTTTTTTATTATTTTTTTTAGGAAAAGTTGTCGATGGCTTACTGGTCATGAGGAAGATTGAGGTAAAAAGCTTGACCTAATGGACGTTTTATTTCATGGTGGGAATAGCAAATAATTGTCTTTAACAAAGCCCACTTTGAATATATTACCTACAAACATCAGACATATGGATGCATGCAATTAACTGTTCTTTCTTGTCACATGAAAACACAATTGAAGTATAATATTCATAAACAATGTATTTTCATTGGACCAGCGAACACTTTAGTTCAGTTGAACCTTTTTACTGGGACCATTTATGTGCGTGTTCATCCCATAATAACTCTTCCTATGACAGAACGTTCCCACGGGGCCCAACAACAAACCCAAACTGCCCATCCTCATCGCCCAGTGTGGGGAGATGTGACCAATCCCGTCGAAGCAGCCATGCCAAGCCTTTTCCTTGGCACATTTCCTCCTAGTGTTTTTTTATTTTTATATATATATATCATTCTCTGAAGTGTAATATACAGTTGATATCTTTTTGATTATTTATAATAATCATACTAGATTCACAATGGATTTAGTTCGTTTGTGGGCATGTGTGTTGGTGGCTGCATCCGTGCTCACAGATTAAGCAGCTAATACCACTTTGGGTCCCATAAGTTACCTCAGGTGGAAAATTCCAAAATGAGGCTATCAATATTGATGCGTACAAACGTGTAAAACTCCAATTGTGATCAATAAATTGCTTTACATAAACATTTTGTGGAATTCACATTTTTTAAGTGAATAGCATGGTTTATTGTCTTGTTTGTCCCTGAGGTTTACTGACCAGAATCCTGGGTGGACTATTATTGATCTTATCATTTATATAGGCCAACAGTATTGGCCTATATTTAGCATATTTACTAGTCTTCAAACATGAAACATGCAATATTGAACTGGTGGAGGAACTATAATGTCGTCGGTCACAATAGTTATCCTTGGGAGTTCAAATAGGTTGTGAGTTTATATTACTCTGTTGCAGCTGTATTGATTCGATTTTAACGGACACATTGCAGAGTACATGTTGGGAGGGGCTTTTGGTCGCTCAGTGATCCTGGACCGAGGCACAGGCACCCCACACTCTGGGAGGGAGTGGGCGAGTGAGCAACAGTAGTACCAGCGAGCTCCTCAGGAACACTCTGGATGCCACGCCGCTCCTCCGCTCAACTTATGGTTGCCACTTCTCCCAGCGCTGGGGCCACGTCCTAGCGCGCCCCTCCCCCGCCACTCACACGCACTCCGTAGCCATGGACCCAGTTCCTCTGGTACAAAAGAATCCTTTCACATTCACCCACTGTTCTCTTGCAGAGGCAGGAAGTGTATTTTTTTCTCTCCTTCTCCTGTCCCTTTTTTCATGGGGGGGGGGAAGAGAGATTCATGGGTAGGTGGAGTGGGGTCAATGCTAAAGCTACGTATTGTGCAAGAGTTACGGCTGCTCCGCCATTAGCATTGTGCTTCCACTCGTCCACCAGCGCCAGCAGGGCATTAGCATGACAATGTGTGGGGGGTTGGCTGTCTCAGTCTGGCTCTGCCTATGTTATTGGAATTTGAGTCTCACAATTTAGAGGCCAAGTGTAATGACAGCATTTACCCAGGGGCACCCCTGTCCTCTGCTTGATACCTCCCCCTGCTAGTTTACCAAACAGAGCCAGTGTTGGTAACCCGGGCTGTGTGTACATGAGGACATTAAAAAAAAAGGGGAGGGGGTGGGCGCACTCGGTGTGTCTTTAACATAGCTCAGCAATTCTTCACTCACGGGGGTGGATTGCATTTAAATTGGACCTGACATAAAGGCCTATGTGTGTTTTATTTTTAATTACAAATATACGAATTCATCAACACTTCCTCAACAACAAAATCAATTACGATGATTACACGCTGTGGCCCAATGAATGATGTACTGATTAATATATTGACACTAGAGCATTGATATAATGGAGAATGTGACGATTATGCTATCATAAAATGGAGACGTATCAATCAGATTTAAACAAGGCTGTAAAATGCGTCTCGTGATTCGTGGCCATGCACTGACCGCTGCACAACTGGACAGTGTTTAGTTGCGTACGTGTGTGTACGTGCACATGCGTCGGACCGGACACAATGGTCCCAGGGACTTGAGGTGTGTGTTTGGGTGCACTCAGCTCCTTGACATCGCAACGGACATATATGCCCATTGTCCACGCTGAAGTACTTCTGTGCCAAATATGATACATCCATAGTTTAGAAGTAGCCGGGAAATTACCTCAATGGAGAAGGGGCTACCGGACCGGTGAACCGTTGCGTACCGATTCCCGCCAAAGTAAGGGACTACGTGCATAACCTACACCAACATAGCAACCGTGTGTCACAAAAATAGACGCGTCTATTTATCGTAGGAAATATGGCATCTTTTTCTCGTTGGTCTGGCTTCTTTGTGGGCGGTTACAATGTGAGTGTGACTTATTTGTAGCCAATACGGATGCCATGGTGATGACTGACAGCCCTGTAAGCCAATCGCATCGCCCGTTCAGACAACGTAGCCAATTCGAGCTCGCGTCCGGGAATATCCCCCTGCGCGAGGTTCCACTCTGCCCAGTTCGATCGGCAACGGGAGCGGAGAGAGGACAGCAGAGAGCCCGAAGGCAGTAGCCCCCACCACCGCCGGCCCAGGTTACCATCTAGCACCGGGAAACACACTAGAGAGTCACCGCCGGCACAAGCCATTACCAACCAAGTAACCATGAGCAGCGAGGCCGAAACACAACAACAGCAACCGGCACCACCACCGCCGCAGCCTGCCGACGAGGAGGAGAGACCCTCCAGCCCGGCGGCCTCAGCTTCCGCGGCGGATAAGAAGGTCATCGGTAAGATTGCTGCACACCGGGCTAAGTAGCTAACGTGTGGTGGAATCGCGAGGAGAACAACCCCCCCCCCCCCC
>OMOU01001520.1:8230-23520 GCA_900312585.1 Malacocephalus occidentalis
GGCGCTCTCCTTCTCCGTCGCCTCCACATCCTCCAGCTTCTTAACAATCTTAATTTCTCTGGCTGCAGAAACACACCCACACACCAATAGGCCACTTTCAGCACATGAGGACTACCATCAAGCGGCATGAAGACTACCATCAAGCGGCATGAGGTCTGCCGTCAAGCGGCATGAGGACTACCATCAAGCGGCATGAGGACTACCGTCAAGCGGCATGAGGACTACCATCAAGCGGCATGAGGACTACCATCAAGCGGCATGAGGACTACCGTCAAGCAGCATGAGGACTACCATCAAGCAGCATGAGGACTACCGTGCACGGTGAGCTTGGCCGATGTGTTGTCGTCTGTGGTGCGGCAGATGTAGGTGCCTTGGTCTTCTGTGCTACACTTCTGGATCAGCAGACTGCGCTTGCGGCCCGAGGAGAGGATTCCCAGGTTCTTTCCTGGTTTTAGCTCCGTGTCCCCCTGGGAGAAGGGTGGTACATGCCAGCATTCATTCATTTCTACCATAGTTGTATTGTCATATTCTTTTTAAACAGGGTTCCCACACATCAGAGGATATTCGAATGGCCCGGTAGACCCGGTAACTGTGGCAGTGGCCTAACTGCAGAGCTGTATATGACATACCTTAAACCACTTGACTTCTGCATTGGTTCTGGAGACTTCACACTCAAAGGAGACCTTATCTTTCTCAGGTGCACGGATATCCAATATGGGTTTGGTGATCATGGCAGCGGGTTCTGTGAAGACAACCAAAAACGAATTGTCAACAAGACAAGAAAATACATCTGTTCAACATAATCCGTGTGAACTGCTCAGGACTGAAGTCTGCTCAAACCTGTGACAGTTAATTTGCAGGATGTATGGACCCCCTCTGCCTGGAAAGTGATTGTTCCCGCATCCTCCATCTTGAGTTGGGCAAGAGTGAGGGCGTGCTTCTTCCCCAACGCCGTGACACGACAGGTGGGCCCCGTCTTAACCTTGAGGCCATTTCTGGTCCAGGAGCCCTCGACGTCAGCTTGGTTGAGCTCCACCTCCAAAGTTACCGTCTCTGCCTCCAGAGCCCCGGTGTTCGCCAGGCCTTTCACGATCGAAATCTTCCTCACTGAACAAAGAGAAGACAAGGTGTTGATTTGTTAAACAAAAAGGTGGTCCTGACATGACATTGTGAATCCAAAGGACTCTCAGTCCTGTCACAGAAAGATGCGTGTACAAAGTTGGTGCATACTCATGGTTGGCGGTAAGGGGTTAGGTATCAGACAATTGGATAAATCAGTCTTACTCTCAACCGTGAGCTTGGCCTGGGTCTTGTCGTCGAGGGTTTCACAGGAGTAGAGGCCGCGGTCTGCATGCGTCACACGCTTAAAGACCAGAGTCTGTTTGGCTCCATCCACCACCAGCTCCATGTCGCCCGCAGGCTGCAGCACCACGCCGTTCTTCATCCACCGGACCTCCGCCGAAGGCCTGCTGAGCTCCACCTCCATCCTCACCTCGTTCTGCTCCTCCACCGTCAGGTTCTCCAGTTTCTTCTTGATGGTCACAGGAAGCTCTGGAATGGCAACATGATGATAGCAGTGTCAGTAAATATGCCAAATCCCATCAATTCGCCCCCCTCAACAATTTTGTTTTCTTGCTTTTTTTGCCCGGTTCGTACGTTGCACTTGCAGAGTGGCGCTGCAGGCCTTGCCCTCCGCGTCCACACTGATTTCTCCCGCATCTTTCTGAGTGACAGCGGTGACGGTGAGGGAGTGGGTGGTGCCCCCCTTCTCAATCTTGTACTTTGGCCCCGAAGTGATGGGTACGCTGTCGCGGAACCATTTGATGTTGACATCGGACGGGGTGACGGTGCACTTAAAGATGGCGTCTTTACCCTCCACCGCCACCACGTTGTTCAGCTTGGCGGTGAGCCTCACAAGTCTGGGTGCTGGAATAGAGAAAATAAAACATGGCATCAAACCAATGAGCCATTCTACTTCAATGGGATACGTTTGAATGAATGAATCTCTTACCCTTTGAGGTGACCTTGGCAGTGGTCTTGTCATTTTGACATTCGCAGCTGTATTCACCCTGGTCTTCCGCGGTCACGGCGGTCACCGTGAGGACCCGCTTGGCGCCGTCTGTGCGGACCACAAACCGGCCGCCGGGCTTCATCTCCTTGCCACCGTGGCGCCAGAGAACGTCCCCGGTGGCTTGGTTTAGCTCGCACATTAGGCTCAGCGTGCCCCCCAACTCCACCGTGACCGGCTTCAACGGCACCACAAATTTCACCGCCGACTCTGAATGGAAAAAGGCAATTCGATGACGCTTAATCCATTGGGGGCAATGGCTGGCATTTGCATTCTCAGCACATTCACTGTGGCTCAAGTGGCTCACCTTTGACCTGGACCTTGAACTCCATTTTGTCATCCGCCGTGTGGCAGAAGTATGTTCCGTTGTCTTTGGACTCGGTGGATTTCACCACCAGCGTACGAGACAGGCCGGCTTTCTTCACTTCGTACTTGCTGCCCTCGTTGAGCTGCACCCCGTCCCTGAACCAGGTGACGGAGGCACTCTCCAAGGTCAGCTCGGCGGTCAGCACCACCTTCTCGCCCGCTTCCACACAGGTGTCCTTGATCGACTTCTTCTGGAACCTTGCGGGGGCATCTGAATATTTATGGGACGAAGAAATCCGTTACACTTCATGTCACAGAACAAGTCGAAACAAGAGTGTGTTGTCAAGTGTGTTTCGCTAACCTGCCACCTGTAACTTATACACCAGCTTCTCCGCTCCAGCCTCACAGATGTATTCTCCAGCGTCCTTCTTCTCCACGCTGTCTATCACCAGCTGCCGACTCTTGGCCTTGGACTCCGTGTGAAGCGTCTTGCTGGAGGTCAGCAGCTTGCCATCCTTGTACCACTTCACCTCCGTGTTCAAGTCAGACACCTCACAGCTGAGGGTGGCCTTCTGAGAGAGAGAGGCCTTCACCTCCCTCTGGACAGACTCCTTGTTGGAGAACGCCGGCTTGGTTTGGACCTCTGGACACGTTGAAAATAGAGAGGTGTGGGAACTGATGATGACAGCCCTGATTCTAAACTTTAAGCAGGATTCATCAAACTATCGAGAAATGTATATATAGTGTACATGGATGTATGAAAATATATTCTAAAAAGTCGAATGCAACTTGGCACAATGCAGATATGTTGCACTTAGGAAGAAGTTTGGGAACAGACAAAACCACTCCGAGGGAAGCAGAAAGTGGCAGAGCTGATATTGCAATTAAATGAAACATCTTCGATGCAAGGTTCTTGGAATTGCTCCATTAACCTACATACTCTACATTGTTGTCGCCATGAGCAAACCAAACGCACATGCTTGATCAATAAAGCCACAGAAGATCCCTTACCTGTCACATGTAACTTATACACCAGTTTCTCCCCTGCAGCCTCACAGACGTATTCTCCAGCATCCTTCTTGTCCACCTTCTCAATGACCAGCAGGCGAGTTTTGCCTTTCGCCTCAAAGTAGACGGTCTTGCTGGAGGTCAGCAGCTTGCCATCCTTGTACCACTTCACCTCTGTCTGCACGTCAGACACCTCACAGCTGAGGGTGGCCTTCTGGGAGAGAGAGGCCTTCACCTCCCTCTGGACGGACTCCTTGTTGGAGAACGCCGGCTTGGTTTGGACCTCTGGACACATTGAGAATAGAGAGGTGTGGGAACTGATGGCTCAAATCACAGATAAGTACACAAATACACAAATACAGGAGGAAAGAGCAAATGGCACTTTAAGGAGATATAAAACCTGACACAAAGGTGTAGATATTGGACACAAATAATCCTATCAGAGAAGCAGGGACATGACTTTGCAAATCTGACATTGCAACCTCTTCATCACCAGGTCTCATCCTTAGATTTTTGCCGAAAATAACACCCACAAAATGAAAAGACTATCTCCACAACTACGCGGGATATAATATGCAATTCCAAGAGAAAGGTAACACTTCTGAGATTGTTGTAGAGGTGAAACAGGAATCGATATTAGAGTGATTAATTAAAGCTAAAACAAAGCATAAACAGAAGGTTTTATTCCACCTGAAATACATGTTTTTGAATACAACCTAGTTATCAGTTGGCAGCACTACAGCACAACATCCGATGAAGACCTGGGTCAAGATTTGATGCCAATAAAGTGAAGTACAGCAAACATAGTGAGGATTTAGTGGAAGAAGGTTTAGGCGGAATCTTCAAATAAAAACTACAATGTACACCAAAGCAAAAATGACAATACAAATGTAAACGAGACACAAATGGGTGAATATCTCGGGAACCCATTGTTACATGTTTACACTTGACCCCGCTATTGAAAAGTCAGGGCGAATAAAATGGATTGACCCGGAGCCGAAACATCACAGTGGCAGCATGGCAGATGGTGATAAAAACTGTGTGTTCTGATTAAAGGCAAATCACCTATCTGCTGCGATACCCGCTCTTAAAGGTGCTATATGTGGCAATGACACCAAGTGTTTAAAATGGGTACTGCAGTCCAAATTCTCAATATTGTAGATAATTGTCTCCACCCGCCCCTCCTCCCCAGACTCAAAGCTCACACGTGTTGCCAGGCTGAGGACACTGAACAAACACGTGCAGTCGTGCACAAGGCGAGCCAACGCAACATGATACGACAAAAACACAAGTATTCTATTGTGACAAAGACAAGCAACGACAAGTCCAATACTTTAAGTAGATCAGCTAATTTGTTTGTAGTTTATGCATTGTTTGCAAATTATGAAGAAGCTCATGTGGATTTATTTTATAACTCTGTCAATGTTAGCTTGATGCATGGCCGACTATGTTTACAGTCACACAGATATAACCCAACATTTGTGTTTAGCTAGTAACTATATACATAGGTATTTTTAGGTTAGGTAGAATCTATTACAAGCTCAGTTGATCCCGTTCACTTGCTTGACTCCATGGCTGCAGCATGCTGTGTTTGTGGGCCAATGTGTTTCATATCTGACAACCCGGGGTACTCGGAAATGACTGAATCACACCGACCAAAACAAAATCAGAGATTTCAAAGGGGAACATACCTGTTTGTTTGTGGTTGGAATTGTGTTTTATTTAGCTTCCAATGGTTACAATAGACTAAAAGTTGAGAATCTAGTCGTTCTAGGGGTGTGGCAAATAACTGCTTTCTCATGCTTTTAAATGCCTTACGACATCTTTGCTTTTGGGAGGTGGAGAGGTGTGTGGCCTTGGAATGAAGACTTAACAACTGAAGGTTCTTGTTATTATTATTTTATCTCACTCTTAATTCCTTGGCAATGGCGAGCCTTAAAACAGACACACACAATTGATCAAGAAAGCCACAGAAGACAAAGATATGAGGATGCCTTACCTGCCACCTGTAACTTATACACCAGCTTCTCCCCTGCAGCCTCACAGATGTATTCTCCAGCATCCTTCTTGTCCACCTTCTCAATGACCAGCAGGCGAGTTTTGCCTTTCGCCTCAAAGTAGACGGTCTTGCTGGAGGTCAGCAGCTTGCCATCCTTGTACCACTTCACCTCTGTCTTCACGTCAGACACCTCACAGCTGAGGGTGGCCTTCTGGGAGAGAGTGGCTTTCACCTCCCTCTGGATGGACTCCTTGTTGGAGAACGCCGGCTTGGTTTGGACCTCTGGACACGTGGACAATAGAGAGGTGTGGGAACATTATGATGACAGCCCCGATTCCCCGGGTGAAATTATACAGCGTCATTTAATGCATTGAGATAAAGTATGTTGAAATGTGACCTGGCCAGCCGAATATAATGTTTAGCCGTTCCATCAAATAAAAATAAGGTCAGGTGAAAGAATATACAGCAAAATTGTGAATATTTCGGTGCATTGAGGCAGCTATTGGCATTTGGCAGTTGGCAGGAGCCACATACAGTATCTTGAACATACCACCTTTAGATCCACTGTTAGCCACAATACACCTGGGCTAACCGTACATCGAGGGGGACATCTTAAAAGAACCATTGCTTTTGAGATTCCCTGTTGTTTGCTGTTACACAAAATAAAAACATTGTCAATGCCAAAACGTACCTGCCACCTGTAACTTATACACCAGCTTCTCCGCTCCAGCCTCACAGATGTATTCTCCAGCATCCTTCTTCTCCACGCAGTCTATCACCAGCTGCCGACTCTTGGCCTTGGACTCTGTGTGAAGCGTCTTGCTGGAGGTCAGCAGCTTGCCATCCTTGTACCACTTCACCTCCGTCTTCACGTCAGACACCTCACAGCTGAGGGTGGCCTTCTGGGAGAGAGTGGCCTTCACCTCCCTCTGGACGGACTCCTTGTTGGAGAAGGCCAGCTGGGCCTCTGAAGATGGATGGTGTTGAGAAGTCAACAGTTACAGCAGTCACAAACTACAATGGAACTACGAGCAAGCACAATGCTACTGTCTCAATACATTCAGGAACAGGTCAAACTAAAAACCACACAGTATTCATACCGGAGACATGAATCCTGAAGACCAGTTTCTCCCCTGCAGCCTCACAGATGTATTCTCCAGCATCCTTCTTGTCCACCTTCTCAATGACCAGCAGGCGAGTTTTGCCTTTCGCCTCAAAGTAGACGGTCTTGCTGGAGGTCAGCAGCTTGCCATCCTTGTACCACTTCACCTCCGTCTTCACGTCAGACAGCTCACAGCTGAGGGTGGCCTTCTGGGAGAGAGTGGCCTTCACCTCCCTCTGGACAGACTCCTTATTGGAGAAGGCTGCAGTGACTGCAGTGGTGGTAGTGGATGTGGTGACTGACTTGGCTACTGCATCCACTGCAGTGGATGCAGTGGATGCAGTGGATGCAGTGACTGCAGTGGATGTAGCGACTGCAGAGACTGCAGTGGCTGCTTGGGTTTCTGGAAAAGAAATAATCATAAAATTTGTTCTAAAGATCTGTGCTGAAGTTCAAAGCCCAAATAAAGTAAATCAAGTGTTTACACTTTAAGTCAATCAGAAGCATCAGAATCAGCACACGCATGTGTTTACCTTTGATCTTGACCTGGAATGTGACCTTGTCTGTCGCCGTCTCACAGGAGTACTGTCCTTCATCCGTCTTCTTGGCCTTCTTGATTATCAGCCTGCGCTGTGTTCCTTTAGAGACCATGCTGGACCTCTGGTCTTCTGTGATCTCCACCTGCTCTTTCTTCCATACCACCACGGCACTAGCAGAAGACACCTCGCAGCTCAGTTCCAGGTCCCCGGTGAGGGCCGGCGTCAACCCCACGGTGCCTCTGGGCTTGTTGAGGAACTTTACAGGTTCATCTTGAAGACAGAGATACCATTTTATTGTCATGATTTCTTATATATATTTTTTAGGGAATTTGTGCCTTCACGGACAGGACAGTGACAGAGAAATTGGGTTGTAGAAGAGAGGATATGGCAGGTTTACTCAGGTCTACAGGCAGGAATCGAACCTGAGGTTGCTACAAGAAGTATTGCCTACATGGTTACTTAAACACACATCAGAGAGACAATTGGAGTTAAAGCCAGAGATGTTTGTTTACGCCTGGGAAGTTGTCTTTACGAGAGAACGCATACTGCTGTTCATTACATGATGACAGAACATGCTTTGTGATCGTTCAGAAGCACCTGCTAGCACCTACTAACACCTGCTAGCACCTACTAGCACCAGCCACTAGCATCATGCTGCAGCTCATGTTTCACTGCGTCACATGGTGTGTGAACGTGCCATCTGTAAATTAGCGGCTATAGGTTGACAGTTTCAAGCCACATAATCTATTGGTAGGTTTTAAAAGAGCTGTCATTCACGCGGATGAAAACCCACAGAAGCAGAAGAGTGCAATGGGATTTTTCATTGGTTGTACCTTTCAGGGCAAGTTGCAGGGACATTCTGTCGTCACTTAAGACACATTCATAGACGCCCACGTCTTCCTCCGTCACATTGTGGATCAGCAGGGCCCTCTTGCGCTCCATCATCACATACTCGTACTTTTTCCCTACTTTCACCTCCCGTCCATTTCGCATCCACACCACCTGGAGAGATGGAAGATAAAAATAAACAACGACGGGTTCAGGGTCAAAGGAAAATATGATGAATATGAGTTGAATATGATCTAGTAAAACAGAAAGCACGTCACACACCTTTGCCTCGTAATCAGACACCTCGACGGTGAGCTGAGCGGTGGCCTCAGCGCTGCAGGTCACCACCTCTGTGTGTTCTGACTTACTGGTGAACCTGACAGTTGGTGCTGAAAATAGAGGTGTTGTGTCTTAATTTTTCAGCAAGTTTACTGGTCATCCACAGCGGAACATTAGTGGGTCACTTCTAGGTCCAAGCACAGCTCTGTCCACAATTGGAAACGGTGCTGAGAATGGGCTAGTGCCAATAGTGATGTGTTAAAGTTTGCAGCCAAGTTTCGGAGGGGTGCTCGCTGGACACTTACCCTTAACACTTAGTGCGCAGCGGGTCTCCGAGCCCCCGCCCACAAATTTGACCTCAACTCCGTTCATTTCCATGGTGACCTCGCGGATGGTCAGCGTGTGGACATTCTTGGAGCGCGTGATGAGGTAGTCGCCTCCGCTGCGCAGCATGCGACCGCTCAGAGACCAGAAGCCGGAGCAAGCGGCCGACAGCTCCACGGTGAGCGAGCACTCCTCTCCGAGGACGGCAACGCTGTTCACCAGACCTTTCCTCACCTCTGCTGACGGCTCTTCATGGGATCATCATGAAGAGCACACGGGAACAGAAGAAACCGGCTCCATCAATGCTGGAAGCCACAAAAGCACGAGCAGCACATTGGTTTAAGTAACGGACTTACCAAGGTAGAAGCTTCCAGGCACCTCCAAGTAGGGGCTCTGGCCAAAGTCATTGACGGCGGAAATGCGGAACTGGTAGCTGGCCTCCTCGGTGAAGTTGCAGATGGTCGTCTGGGTGGAGACAATGGTTTCCGTGACGTTGCACCGCTGCCACATCTGGGTGCCCACCTTCCTCCTCTCGATGACGTAGCTCTTGATGGGGACCGGCCGGTCGCTGTCAGGGGGAGACCACTGGAGGGTGATGGATGAGTCCGTCTTGTTCTGCACCACAGCGTCGACTGGGGGGTTTGGAGGATACTTTCTGGCAGCTACAGTCAAAAGGAAAATGTGTCTTAAGCTCCTTTTTACATATAACATCAATATTTAGCCACCGTCAATTCACTAATAATTCAACCAATTTGCATTAAATAAATAGTAAATAAGCATGAACAACAATGGATCCCTATCACTTGTGTGTATGTTCTTATGTACCGGCACTTAAAAATAGTACTAGCAGTAGCATTGTGCACCATCTTACCTATCTTGCTGTTTACTAGCAAGGGCTTAACCAAGGAATTATGAGTGCTTGAAACATGTTCTATTCAAATCTTACTGTACCCTCATACGTTGTTGTTTCACTCTCTGTGAATTTAGCATGTGCAATGGGCGGCAGTACCTGGGCTTCATGGATGAGATGAGGCGTGTGTGTGTTTGTTTTGTCCTCACCGGTGACCGAGAACCGGGTGGAGGTCTTGCAGTCTCCCGCCACGAAGGCCACCTCTCCCGAGTCCCCTGCCTGGCAGTCTTTGATGGTGAGGGTGTACTGCCGCAGCACACAGGCCATGGAGATGCGGGAGTCTGACTTCAGCCTCTCACCGTTGCGCGTCCAGTAGGAGTCGAGGCAGGGGTGCTCCAGCTCCACGCAGAAGATGACCGTGTCGCTGACCGGGACCACTGTCCTTCGGGGCAGCTTCTTGGTAATGTTTCCTTGGAAAACGTACATAAAACGGGTCATTTAAAGCTAAACTAGATTGTGTTTGTACGTCTACTAAATCAAATAATATATATTCTATAGGGGCAGCAATGGCTCAGAAGGTAGAGTGGTTGTCTGGCATGTGTAAGGTTGCTGGTTTAATCCCCCCAAGTGTCGAGGTGTCCCTGAGCAAGACACCTAATGCCAACTGCTCCCGATGAACTGGCTGTTGCCTTGAATTGTTGACATCGCCATTGGTGTATGAATGAGAGTATGAATGGGTGAATGTGAGGCAATATTGTCAAGCGCTTTGGATAAAAGCACTCTATAATGCAATCCATTTATCATATATTATACAAGCTTATGGGTAGTGGCACTATCTGCTATGACATGTGCACATGCTGTGCACTTCCTGGTTGTATACTGTAGCAAGAAGACGAGCTTACTGTGGCTCTCTGATACGACCAGGAGTTTGCCCATGATATTCAACAAATACTGAATAGTGCACACATAAATAATGCCCACTGGTGCGTATACATAACAACAACAACAGCAGCAGAGGGAGGTGGAGGTCCCTACCCAGCACGGTCAGCTCGGCCACGGTGCGGCTGCCCTCCTTCATCTCGCAGATGTACACGGCGTCATCGTTGGTGGTGACGTTGTGGATGGTGAGCAGGCGCAGGGTGCCATCCTGCTCCATGCGGTACTTGGAGCTCTGCTCCAGGCGCGTCTCCTCCATGAACCAGCTGGCCTGGGTGGCGGGCACGGGCACCTCACACAGCAGTGTGGCCGACTCCTTCTCCTGCACCTCCATGTCCTGCAGCTTCCTCCGGAAGGGCACTTTGGGCTCTGGGAACCCAAAACCGCAGAGCAGAGGACAGCAGGACGCGTGTGTTAGTTTGTTACCGAGTCGGTCCCGATCGGTGTCATTGGCATTGATTGATCTCAATCTTTTGCTGTGATAGACCCTTTTCACAGCAGGAAAAACACAGGTGTAGCTCATTACGGATCTGTTCCATTTTAGGTTGAGCAGTGCTCCAGTATAGACGGACCATGCTGGTGCTGCCACAGACATAAATAAAACCCACCTAATGGTAAAAGGACAGGAAGAGGAAGTTACATTACCCTGCTATTGACGATCTGTGAAAGGGATCTATAGCGGAGGTGTACTTAAATATTGGACCAAAATATTGGCAATAAATGTGCCACATATAAAAGAATGAATGCAAATTGCTGTGTATTTTATGTACATCTTCAGACGCATCCAATTTCCTGTTTCGTGTTATTTTCGGTCCCTATTATTTTCAGGACCCATGCCAATAGTTCATCCGGAGTGACTTAGGTTTAAATATTTCACTCTGAAATAGACACCCTGTTTAATACACTGTCTATTCTCTATTGCACCCTGCTGTTCCAAACACGAGAGACAGGGTGCTTGGACAAGGAGCTCATTCCAGTGATTAAATAACCAACCTCAAGGTTACATATTAAAAAGATCACGTGAGATGAGACAAGATGAGAATACACTAGATTGAATTCAAGCATGTGAAATACAGTATGCTCCAAATTTGGAGCATAAATCTACAGATGGATTGAGAGAGATGAATATAAATACAAGCATAACAGCCTAATCCTTCAAAGAAATAGGTTGACCTATTGACCCTAGGTTGAAAATGGGGAAAACGGCTGCATTGCTTTTCTGTTTCCTGTGGTTTGAGTATCTGTTTTAGTTTGTCTAGAAGTAATATGTGTCATCTATGTTTTGCTTGTGTGGTATGTAGCAGATGTGACTTGCTACTAGCCACTAGTATTCTGTATTATTTCCCAGAGGTGTTAGCCTAATGGTTCCCGGGCTTCTACAAAAGTTTGAGGAACGCGTAAAGGGTGTAAAAAGAAAAGAGATGTCCCTTGTCCCTTCACAAACCGGTCATCATTTCATAACAAATGACAAGTGCTGTGAAATGCCAAGGCTTCACTGGGAAATGTAAGAGAACACAGCATTTCTAGTCAATAATATTGTATGGGCCTGTAATGTGTCTAATGGAAACAGCTTCTCAGAGATTATCCACCGTGACGGTGGTTTACTCGGTGGTTCAAAAACAGAGTGTGAGTAACCAATCATTCCAACCGGGAACTACTCATCACCCGCAGAAAATAGCCCCCCCGAAACACAACACCCTGCTTCATGACACCCCACTTCAATACAATGAACTCGCTTGCTCTCAGAAGACACATCTAGCCTGTAGTCCTAAGCTCCAAGCTATAGGCAGTTGTCCCCCAAAGACTCAGAGCTTCAAGGAGCTAAAGGGACATTACACCAGACACTTAGCTTCACGTTCATTGAAGCAGGTGTCTGTAAGTATCTAGCACCTTCTCTTACTATGCGCCAATGCTGCAGATTCATTCTGAACAAGGAGGAGGAGGAGGGGAATGAGTGAGCCTGGGTGTTTCAAAGAGGGAGGGCCGCGATATTAAGTAAGGGACACAGCAGCTTTTGTCAACACGGTTTGGAAATCTGGTGGACATCCACACGCCACCTAATGTTACAGCACTGACCGTCTGGGAACTCAAGACTGCATTGACCACATACGTGACCTTTGAATGTGCTGGTGCGCTACAAAATGTACACCGTTGACCATTGGGTCACAGTGATGCCACAATGAATGTCATGTATTGTATACATGTCAAGGCTTAACGATGACCTATAAAAAAATAAAAAAACATGTATACACATCCATGTGTTGTAGACTTTAAAGTAGCTTGTGGTTATCTCAAGGTCAAAGAACATTTTATCAATGCAGCACAACACAGCTCTGTGTTGAAGCCACTGCAGTTGCAGTCAAAAGCAGTATTATCACCATTTTATCCCAATTAGTCAAATGTATGTTTGAATAATGCCGGCATGCCACCATTATAAATGCCAATTTACAAACTATGGAAAAAGTATGGAGAAGACGTACAACTTTGTCCACACAGTGTACATAAAACAAGAACCCAATCGCACAAATGTAAATCGGACATGCAATGTTACCTACTAATATGTAATAAAATGTTTGCTCATGACGATTTCTGCTCTGCAGAGCAAGAAGAACCGTTGCTCACCCTTGACGATCACCAGCACAGCGCTGTAGGTCTGCCCGGCCATGTTGGTGGCATTGCAGGTGTACAGACCGTTGTCGCTCTGCTTGCAGTACAAGATCTTCAGGATGAAGTTCTCGGCCTGGTCCTCGTAGATGACGTGCCGGCGGCCCTCGCTGATGTTGCAGCCGTCCTTCCTCCAGATGATGTGGGGCTTGGGGTGGCCCGTGACGAAGCAGCTCAGCTTGGCGTGCTTCCCCTCCGTCACCGTGCAGGTGCGGGTGAACACGCCCTTGGGCAGCTTGGCCAGCGCCACCGCCCTCATGCCGTGCTCCAGACTCAGAGCACTAAGCCCGTCCCTGGTGGTGGAGGTGGAGGTGGAGCTGGAGCTGGAGGTGGAGGTGGCGGTGGCGGAGGAGGAGATGGAGGAGGAGGAGGAGCTGCCATCCCCGTTGCGGTAGATGGAGATGTCCTTCTTCATCTCCTCCTTGCGTTTTTGCAGGTGCGAGAGCAGGGAGGTGTTCTTATCTGCGGCACCCTGCTGGCGAGAGCCCTGGGCGTCCACGGCGAGCGCGGCGGAGCAGTGCGCCCGCCCCGCCGTGTTCTGCGCCCTGCAGGTGTAGGTGCCGGCGTCCAGGTTGCGCACACTCTGGATCTTCAGGGAGCTGCTGTCACTGTCCGAGGTGACCTTGATGCGGTTGCTCCCGCCCAGGTAGCGGCCGTCCTTCTCCCAGTCGAAGTTGGGCTCCGGGTGGGCCGCCACCCGGCAGTAGAACACCAGGTCGCCCCCGAGGACCACGCGCGAGTTGGGAGGCTTCACCATGAAGACAGGCGCCCTGGGGGCCAGCTCCTTGGGCAGGGCCACTTTGAGGGTGACGGCGGCATAGGCCTCCCCCACAGTATTTTTGGCGCGGCACAGGTACTGGCCACTGTCCTCCAGGGTCAGGTCATAGATGGTCATTCGGTAGACGTCACCATCCTCCACCGTCTTGAAGCGCCCCCCCGAGGTCAACCTGAGCTTGCCCTTCTCCCAGGTGATGAGAGGAGTGGGGTTACCCACAATGGTGCAGCTGAGCGTGGCATCCTTTCCCACACACACCGCAAAAGCCTTTGGCCGTGTGAGGAACCTGGGGGCTCCCCCAAACAGGTCCTGATCCATTAGTTCTTCCTATGTGCTAGGGGGGTAAAAAAATACAAAATAAAAGCTGTCAACAGATTATATTTCAGCATAATAGATTAAACGTAATATTATAAAATATTACAAAAATGCTCCAGAAGTCTACAAACATGCATGTAATAGATAACTTTAATAGATGTAACATGGTTGGTTCTCCCCATGTCTTCAGTGCTGGGATTTCGTGAACAGCCCTTTCTGTGTGGAGTTTCCATGTTCTCCCCGTGCTCCCTGGGGTTCCTCCATATATATACACTGTATATATAACCCCTCTAAAAACATGGAAGAAGACCGTCGCCTGACCAGCGGCGGTTGGAACGAGGTGGTCCCCGGGTGCTGCACTAGCCCACCGCTCCTGGCCTGACCGTGGAGGAAGATGGCCATGGATGGGTTAAAAGCAGAGGACCAATTTCACGGCGACACCTATGGGGGCGTGTGTGTGTGTGGGGTGGGTTGGGAGGGCCGCCGTGCACGGGTGTACAGGCATGGTGTTAGCTGCGACAATAAAGACGGGGGGTTGTCCGTCCGGTGATTAAGATTAAATATCTGTCATTTGACAGTCAGTTTATTCCAAGGTAACAATGTGTTCAAGGTTGGTTCTACATCTGATTAGCAGAATGTAATGGCTTGAAGGTATCACATTTACTGATTGTTATCGTATTGTATTGTGATTGTATTACGGAAGTGTGTCAATTGGTGAAAGTATAAGTATAACAGGTAACTTATACATGTACTGATTTTGGTTTTGCTAGTTTAAATATCTCAATGGTGGGACTAGGTTTAATGAGAATGATGAGATTATCTTATATGTTAACCCTGGGTGCTCAACTGTAATTTTGAATTGTTTAAACATTCTCTATTGCAATCTACAATTTCATTATTTTATTACTAAAATAAATTGTAACTAATTGGTTCTTACAATTGAACGGTTGGTCAATTAACGAATACTCTCCAGAGTAGGGGCAACTTTTCTTTAGTACTGCTGTGGAATAGGTATAGGGAATTAGCTGGTGTTAGAATATGCCAACACACACCAGGCCATAACCCCCTCAGGTAAACGTGACAGTTTAAAAACCCTGAAGCCCTCACTGCCTTTCTTACAGTATAGTTTAGGGCCAAGTTGAATTGTGCAGTGGGGTCAGGACGTGATCCTGTATTTCCCTGCCGTCTGGAGATAATAGCATTCAATAACCTTCCCCTACTATACGGGTCCATACCACCCGTTACATATACATATACTGTATATACAACATAGCAACGTGTTGGACGGATGATAACA
>OMOU01001531.1:1731-19033 GCA_900312585.1 Malacocephalus occidentalis
AGATTTCCATGGAAACCCCGGTACCTTGCTTCCTGATGTGCTCCTTCCTCTGGAAGTCAGCCTCCTTCAACGCTGCCTTGAACACTGTCATGAACACACACACACACACACACACACACACACACACACACACACACACACACACACACACACACACACACACACACACACACAAGGTGTGGAAGGAGATATACTGACATATGTGGTTGTCTTTATGTCTCTCCCTCACACGCACACATTCACTTTGCAAGTATCTTGCAGGCACGGCTATTGTGGTCACCTCAACACACACACAATAAGAGAAAAGGTGTGTGTGATGGCAATCAAAATAAACAGGACACCCACACGGACAGGGACAGAGGGTTGACACACAAACACATGAGGAACATACCTGCCGAGCCATTGAATCCACAGATGAATTCACGTCTGCAGTCGCATGGTGCAATATATTCACTCTGAAAGAGGAACAGCGAACACATTCACAGAACTGATTGAAAATAACATTTGAATACATTTCAAATGAAATGGTTCATCAGCACATTGATATAATGTATATAATGCAAACAATAAAAGACAGAATAAACAAGTTTGATTTGCAGTCATTGTTTCTTTCCCCCTACCTGGTGTGCGTCTCCAGACGGGACGATGTAAGCCTGTATCGGCTCTGCAAAGTATTTACAGTTCTTCATGGCCTGGCGAAGCTGCCTAAGCAACTCCACTGTCAATTTAGGAGACATGATCGCGTCTGCGTAAGATAAATAAGGAAAGGTTAGTCTCACACATCACATTAACTAAATACAAAAAAATGACTTCTGGGTTCTGAGATTAGGCTAAATGATAATGGCAAATAAAATTGAAATGACTCAAACGACAACACACGAAATACACATGCAAAAAAAAAAGTCAATGCAAAAACACAACGCCAAGGAAATGACCAATGGCCATTCAAGGATGCCCGTATTCTAAACGGGTCAACACCTGTGGCTGTTGTTGTTGGTTCAAGAAGTGAATTCCAGCTTCCAAGCCACTCATCTCAGCCCCAGGCAACCGCCGATTGAGCGATCCTCGCCATTCCACATTACCTGACGCGAGGGACCTCCAAATTCCCTGAGCGGAATACCTGGCTGCTCAAGAACTCAAACGGAGCTCAGTCAACCCCAACACCTTTGACCGCACAGCGACTCCGCGGGCGGAAGAGTTTAATTGCCCCCCGGTTAAATATTAAATAAGACTGGGAAGTCTCAAAGTCGAGGTAGCGGACCGTTGCCCATCGGAACAACAACGAGGTGTCCGTAAACGAGGTTAATAACCGGAGTGTGTGTCACGTAAAAAGTTGAATGGTAGCATGTTGAAAAACACATGGGGCCTACGCTATTGTCGACCGGCCATACTACCCATTCAACTGTTTTATTTAGGCCACACGCGTTACTGTTACAGGAACGCGTTCACCTGCGGTTGTGGCTAACCGTAGCACGTGTGCGACCACCCCGAGGTGCGCCTCCCGGCTCGCGACCCGCGGGTTTGGGTGCGACGCATGCCGCGCAGCGCCGCCGTGTTTTGTACACGTTCGACACCGTTTAGCATCCTACGATACCGCTGTTTGTATGAACCAAGAAGCAGTGTGACACGCGACGGAGAGTCAATTCAAGCGCACGGCTATTTACCGTAAAAATGCGATGCTTCCGCTTAAAATACTTTATTTTGTATTTGTTTTGCCAGCTCCGCCTTGCGTCAACGCGCGAGACAGGGGGCCGCCATTTTCGTTGATGACGCGGTTGGTCACGTGACCGCTTTCGATTCACGATGAAAGTGTCATGTTTATATTATTGTGGTCATACATTAGTGATGATACTGTACGAATGACAGATTCGTACAGTATCAGTATCGTACAGTATACAGTAAAAACGTTACATCCACACCTTTATTATTTTTGTTCATAGAAATTTACAAAAATACAATATGGTAGTTTATGCACGAATTTACACACATTCAGCAGACAAGATTAATTCAATGTGCGAGTATGAGGAGACAGAGCATTTCCCCCCACCCACCTACACAACACTTGAAGAGGTGCATTTATAGATTCAAGCAACAATGCCTGGTGTTTTTACATGAGATGAAATATACAAATGTTAACAAACACATGTAAACAAGCAAGAATCAATTGTTGGATATCCCCAAATCACCAAGACATGGGGTTAATCAAAAGTACAGCCTTACAATAAAGCAGATTTAAGAGGCTCGCTTAGATTGCTGATCTAAACCCAGCATTGTAGAACATGAAGTGTAGTGATCAGGAAGATGATAAGGTTGCTTCCTGGGACCAGCACCCATGCAGTTCCTTCTGGAACTCCTTCTAGAGCTCCTTCTGGAGGGTCTGCTGGAGAATCTAAATGAGGAACGTTCCATTTATTTAGTTATGAAATATGAATGTAATACAAATAAACCACATTTATTCATTTTGTAAAAGATTAAATTGAGCCTGATACATTATACTATGTAGGCTTATATTAGGCACATTTTATACATACATTTTACAATTCCAAACTGAATGAATGTAGATGTTACCCTCTATATTTGGACACGAACAAACAAGAGCGTACTTACCAATCCTGGAGCATATTGAAGATTCTCTGAATGGACCCATCATCTCATTGTCTCTCACGCTTGCCAGCATTTCCGCACTTACTTCTCCTAGAAGAAACATAAAATGCTTCAATATATAATGTGGAGTGTGTGTGTTTGGTGAAAAGTCACATTTATGTGGCATTGGAGCATTAGCCTTGCTACACTTGTGCCTAATGTAGCAATGCCTCTTGTCACACACCACATTAATGTGTCTTTCCTGGGGCTCCTCCCAAAGGACACGGGCAGAATAGTAAATATAGTCTGGTTTATTGTATAGTTTTGAGGAAATGAACAGCACATGTGGTATAACGCCAGCATGCTAGCGCTCCCTGAGCATGTATGCTGATGGCTGGTTAAACCTGTCTCCACTGATTATTCGATACACTTCAGGTGTGCAGCCCCACCCACCCCAGACTCTAACTGGCCAGATGAGGCTGATTAAAGCAGCAAACCAAACACACACTCCACATATAACAAAAGACACAAGATCAAAAACTGTGGATTATGTTCTCTTTAGAACATAATCCACAACCCCCAGAGTGTGAATATTAATAAACATCAAAGTTAAGATGCTAATCTGGTGACACCCAGTGTCACTGATGTTAAACCATTCTGTAAATAATCCACTTCATTCATTGTCCCTTTAAGAAAATGGAGGGACACATTTTAATCCATTGAGGTTTTTTTTTGGTTGACAATAAACCACCAAACCCTTTTCTTTTACCAGAGTATGGTCGAGCACAGGAGGCACAAGATTTGGCTAGAAAGTGACCTGGACAATAGTGTGTTGTGCTGTCCACACACACATAACTCTTTGTCTTCTTTCCAGACAGACACAGTGAGGCAGAGATTACCCACAAGCAGTATCAAGTTTCTAATAGCCAAATCTGGCTATAATACTGATATTATAACCCACTCATTGGATCCTTTGACACCATTGTACACCATTGGCTTCTTTTGGGTTAATTCTTGTGTGGGGTGGAGAGTGATTCAAATAGGTCGGTTGTCTTATTTTGCACATAACAGTGAAGCTCTTTTTCACAAAAGTGAGCCAGGAACTAGGATTGGGGGTAACACCAATGCGCTATTTCACAGAGCAGGTTAAGATCGGAGGAAGTTTGAACCAGAAGGCTATGGTACCAACAGACCCATCGGTACCATAGACCCCACGGATCAGCAATAATATATATAATAATATATATAGTAGCGGAAGTCATGTCTAGAGACGAGGCCACAAACATGATATACTTCGTATTATAGCTTTATATTTATTTATGTAATTTTTCATGTCGGTACTATAATTTAGAAATTACCCATCTGATATCTTTTAGAGATAGTGCTACTATATATATTAATAATATATATAGTAGCCGTGGGGTCTATGGTACCACTGGGTCTGGTGGTGCTGAAGCCGAGTCGCTGACTCTATGGTACAACTTGCCATGATCCGCCGACACCGTATATCATTCAATCAATGATCTCATCAGCCACATCACCTCCACCTGTTTCCCGTGTGAAGACACTACCCCTGCAAGACGCTACAGCATTCCTCTGTCTGATTACCCGTTACCAACCCTGCCTGTCTCCGACCCTCTTGCCTCGTCTAATCCCTGGAGATCGCCTCAGCCTTCTGTCCCCGACCACATATCCTGTCTTTGCACTTCCTGGTTCCCATCTGCCCCTCCCTGAGGCTGCTTGGCGTTTCCCGCCTATGACATCATTTCCCTGCTTCCCGATCATCCACACGTCCCTGACCAGAAGTACTTCTGTCCCGCTGACTGTAAACCCGGTTCTGGAAGCCCCGAATTTCATCCCCGGTTCGAGTCCTGTGAAGACGACTGAGGGTGGACAAAGATAGGCAGTCTGTCATAGGTTGTCCGGCAAGAACAAGACCAAGATGCTGAGTGGCTGGGGTTTATTGGTACAGTTGCAGACCACCACACACCACACATATGAATATGCTTTCAAACACTCACCTGCCAATAGATAGTTGACTTGCTGGCACTCTCCCCCAGCGATCAAGAAGGGAGAAGGGTCGAGGAGGCCGACTCTTGCCATGGTCACCCCCAGGACCTCAGACACCCTCTTGCGGAAGTCATGTCTAGAGACGAGGCCACAAACATGATATACTTCGTATTATAGCTTTATATTTATTTATGTAATTTTTCATGTCGGTACTATAATTTAGAAATTACCCATTGATATCTTTTAGAGATAGTGCTAACATCCCTTATTATGATGCCCTAACAATTGGTAATGTGGATTTTAAATATGTCTGAAAAAGCATGTCACATCAAAAATATCACACGAATTACAAAGCAGCAGTTAGGCAGGAATTTGTTGTTAAGCTATGCTGTGTACATGGCAGCAAGAACTGGTGTCAAATAGAAGCCATCGATACCACTGAAGTGTTTATGTTACCATAGTTAGTAATTTACAGGTGATGACAGTGTTTGCCAACTGCTAGGCATTCGTTGTGGTTTCATCAGCGTCACAAAAATGACTATCCGTCATGCAGAGGGCGCTAAAATTTACCGGCTGAAGTTTTCCACTTTGGGGAAGATTTGCTCTCCGTGGGGGGATTCTGGGAGGATGTCAGCACACCCCAGTGTGTCCTGGCCGTCTCTCAACAACAGGGCCCTGTGGACGACTGAAGCCACAGAAAGAAAGACACTCAATCCCAGGCAATTGCTTTCTACAGGTTGCAGAGGATCTTTGGAGGACATTCCGGTTGCACTGAATTGGTTTATTATCGGAACAGCTCGATCTAGAACTTTGGCAATTAGACCAGGCCTACTGCTATTGGCCACGTTGTAATCCTTGTTCTGTACAGTTCTCTATGTGTTATCATATGTTCTTGTATATCTAGTGCATAGTTAAGTTTGTTTGTGACAATGGAACATATGTTCTTCGGCATATCTATTTTATTACTCTTCTGCCACTTCTCCTTCCACAGGTTTCATCTAGAGACTACATGAAAAGTTTGACCTGTATGGCTATTATTCAAGTTAAAAAACAATTCAATAGGTTTTTCTTAATATTCAACTTAAAGACAGGTCATATGCTCACTCCATATTACACAGAAAGGTTATCTTTGACATAACAGTGGCAGCAGGAGCACAGAGAGTCAGCAGATAGTTCGATTTCAGAAAAAATATGGATGGTAGTCAATGGAAGGAGACAAATACTTTTTTGATTCCGTTTGAATTGTGTCACAAATTACACATATGTTGTTTGTCAGTTCGGTTCCAGGGGTACCATAGACCTTGTCAAGGAACGATCTGCGATCCTAAATCTGACAAAGGGGACAAGCCTTTATACCATCGTTTTAAGAAAAGAAATCGCTGCTTAAATACAGCAGGCGTGGTCGGGGTTTTAAGTGTGTAAAAAGAGTGGGCTATTCAAAAATCACATCAACCTCGAAGATTCACATTCGGTTTTGATTGTTGTTCGATTGAAATACGAACAAGAAGGAAGTCAATGCACCTGGGACTACAACCCTTTTGGATAAGACCATAGCACATTTTTCGTTGCCATTGTGGAAACGAATGAGACGATAAAAAGAAGGTGGATATTTTTTGTGAAATGAGGTCCCAAAAGGGGTGTAACAATGAGGTAGGCTATGTTTCTAAATGCTAATGTTCCTTAAAAACAATCTTTTTGACATCATGCTGCTATCTATAAAACGATATTTTGTCGAGCTAATAACATCAATATCACTTTTTCCAATTCACAACCGCAAATGATGTCTTACCTTTGTTATTATCATAGTAATATTATACTTATCATGCCAATACCACCATGGATTGTACTGATACTGTTGCAATATTGTACTCATACAAATACTACTTCTACTATAATTATCATAGTAATAATAATTATCATAGTAATTATCATAGTAAGTTCTTACAATACAAATAATACTATCTAACATATTAGTACTTATTATACTAATAGGTCCACTTATCATACTAGTAATTATTACTAACTTAATATACTTTACAGCCAGCGATCCAGTCTAGTGTAAAACTTTCTACAGGCAGCAGTGACGCACACACATTATTCAGAACTAATCTAGTATGGATGTTCTAGATCGCTAGTGTCCAGGTGCATTATATCAGCCCTCATCCCCCTCTCTCTCTCCAACTCTCTCCACTGTACCCGCTGCATCTCCGCTCAGCTGTACGATGGCGTCGTTGTACACCGCTCTCTCTGTCAGACTGATCTGGCCCAGTCTGCCACTCATCTCACCCACAACACAGCCCAGAGGGGTGTCTCGTGAGCAGCTGGAGCTCTGAGAAAGAAACAAAACACACACACACACACACATATTTCGATGCTGTAGCACACTCATTGGCTTGGCTTTGGGTTTGGGCTCATTTTAACTTAATAAATGATGTACAATTATGTAAAAAAAGTTTTGTTTCCTGTCTCAATTGAGATGATTGAGAGTGTAGTGGATGGTGTAATACCTTAATTGTAGTTGTCTGGTACACATTTTGAATCAAATAGAAGTACATCACATGGACGGGGTTTTCTCACCTCTGGCGTCATGTTGAAGGGATTGTAGCTTCTGCCTAGATTCTCACAGATTGCTCTGCTGTTGGCATCGATGCGTCGCTCCATGATGAACCAGGAAGACTCCTGCATATTGTAAACAGACAAAAGATTTTTTGTCTTTTGTCTGTTTTTACACTAAACTCATTGTAGTCATAAAACAATGTGTGTATGTATCTGTGCTCACATTGTGCAATGGAGAACGGAGGTCTGCCTCCACTGTAAGATCACTGTTTGTCCCATCTGAGAAAGTTTGTTGAGACTGTGCAAAAATATCAAATTTGAATACAATTAAAAGACAGAATAATGCAAACATCTATGTCAATACGATAAAGAATGAGATGACATGGTAATTGCATGTTGTGATTGATTATCATGAGCCTTCTTCCTTTGCCAAGCCACTGCAGATTAGGTGGAGAAAGAAGCCAGAATCACTTGCAGCCATTTTGTCTTTTGGAGATTCAGTGTGGGCGATACTGTAGGCTGTAATTCATGGATGCAGCTCCACATTGGGGCTCACTATGGGGCTTCTGGAGGGGGAGGGTGGGGGCTGACAGGGACAGCTGTTCCCTTGATGAGCTACCTGGTGCACTGGGACAGTTGAACCCGGTTAGCCGGCTGCAGGACGCTACGCTACGTCGTGATACCGTCCCATCGGTTTCTCTGACCCACCAGAGCTATAATGAATTCAGTCTGTTCCTCGCTCTGAAATACACTGCCATCTTTTGGTGACAGCTAGTGAAGAGTTTCAGTTGTGACATTTTCAGCAGTTTCACAATTTCTACTGGAAATTGGACCAACAAGCAATACTTTTCTCATTACATTGCAATACATTTGCCTTTAATTGTATTATTATTAGCCTACTATTAGTAGTAGTAGTAGTAGCAGAAGTAGTAGTAGTAGTAGCAGTAGTAGTTGTAGTAGTAGTAGTAATAGTATAATCTCAGGTCTTACCAACATAACGGTTCCAAATATGCGATTGCTGAATACTGCCTTTGCAAATACCCAATGGCTGTCTGTTGTGTTCTCAGCTCTGATGTTAGAACACTGCATTCTACACATGTAGAACACACACACACACACAACAGTTAGTAATTGATATTGCTCAAGGGATTACATTTGAATAGAACGCAACTTGATGAATCATGTGAATAATCAGAGTTATGCTGTACTGTATCTGTACTGTAACTGTATACTCTCTCTAACTGTATTGCCAGACATTGCCTTGTTGCCAAAATCTGCTCTTATAGCCTCTTTTAACCATTTGCACATTTTACAAAGAACCACACATATTGACAGAGACATGATTTCTCCCTCATTCACACACACAACCCTAACCCACTCATTTAACATTGTCCTTTCTTACCTTGATCCATTCTCATAGTGAATGACCAGGGACCTCCCCAGGATGCTGTAGGGCCCAGACAGGTGCAGGTTGCTGTCCATGAGGAGCAAGTTGCTTTCATTGAGACCCGTTAGCAATCCAAACTTGCCGCTGATGTCTCCCGTCTCGTACTGGTCCACGGTGCCAACTCCAGGGTCCAGGGACGTCACAGAGAATGGGTTGAAGTGGCCCATGACGCTTGTGCTGGAGCAGGGCTCAGCACTGCTACTGTTGATGGTCAGCACGTGAACGTGGTAGCCTCCAGCCTGGGCGCTGAGGCCAGTCAGAGAAACGTTTAGCGCTGTGTTCCCCTGAGAGAGATCCTGAGAGAACCCCACCTGGCCCCTTGAGGTTCCGGAGCCAAACCAGGCAGCCGTGCTTGCTTTGATGGGGTGCACGAGTGTAACGTTAGCACAAGCTATCCTGGGACCGGCCCTCTCTGCCTGGTGGATGACCACTGAACGGCCGAGCGTGGAATCCGATCCTTGCAACCAAAGGGTGGTATCTGTGAGGAATTGTTTTCCCTCCACACTGTCCAATGTTGGGCTCAGGTTGAGGGTCAGGTGCTTGGAGGAGAGGTCTCCCACCTCGCAGAACAGTGGGCTGGAGGGACTGCAGTGAAGGGCGTAGCTGCTCTCTGTCACGTTGACACCGTGGGGGTTCCAGTGGCCCCCTGTTGTGTCACAGCGCCCTGGGTCATCGTCACGCTCTGACCTGATGGGGTACGTGTGGATGTGCCAGTTATGGTTGCCGGTGGAAATGGTCGAGGGACTCCCGTATGCCAGATCCAAGAAAATGGACACGTCGGACAGCGGGTCATTCTTCAGCTGTGTGAAGTATACCTCTCCAACCACAGGGCTCTGAAACTTGGCCCTTACCATCACCACTTCTCCCGGGTAGCCGATGGGCGCACACATATATCTAGCCCCATTGGGCTCATGGATCACCACCGAGCGACCCACAATGCTGTTCACTCCAAACAGAGGCAGGTTGTAGTCTGTGAAAGTCATGTCAATGGAGAACAAATCTAACAGAGACATGTGCTTATTGCTGAGGTCCCCGACCTCATATCTATCGTGCGTTGAACCGTTTTCTGGGGGATACACGGAGTCACTTGTGTTGAGGCCAAAGGGATTCCAGTGCCCGCCTACATTGTCATTTGAGCACGCGCTTTGGGGCGGAGACCTGGCCGAGGGTGGGGGAAACATGTGAACGTGGTAATGCAATAATCGCGATTCCAAATTTTGGACTTTCAACTGAAACTCGGTTGTATCGAATGGTGAACGCTGCCGGAAGCTGAAAGAGCCTTTAATTCCCCTCATGTTCACTTGTGCACTAACCACTTTCTCCTGCAGCGCGTGGAGTTGAGCACACTTGTAGTCAGAGGCAATTCTGTGGAGAAGAAATGATGGAGTGCTGATGGCCAGGTCTAAGCGGGATTTTGCCGGGTTTAGTCGGGTACCTACTGTCAGGACCCCCAGATTTTTGAGTGTCGTGGGGTCCAGACTCCCAAGAAGAGCGCTACAGTTTGTGGCAGTGCTCTCAGAGCCAAGGAGTGTCATGTTTGTTTGCACAGCATCGACCAGACCTGTGGTAAGCAGGTCTGAAAGAACCCAAACACCAACCATTTCACTGCTCTGGCGAATGTAAACATTGCCTGCGATGGACCCTGTAAACCTGGCCTGATATGTCATATATGTAATATTAGCAATAGGAGGCTCAACATGTTGCCTCAAGACTGCACATACTTGAAGCCCGTCACACGTGTCTATGGTCAGTAAGATGTCATCCAAGTTTGACCTTTTGCTGAACAGATCTGACACATTGTTTAAGTTTGAGGGTCTCATAGCCATGAAGGAGAAGATCGATGGACCGGTATTAGCCTCCGAACAAGGTTCAGCAAAATGGCCATACATGATGGGAAACTCTCTCAGGGTGTATGTTTCTGATCCGCAATGTGCTGGAGGACCGGCCACGAATACTGCAGCGTTGCCTCTAGCGGAGTCAAAAGTCACATTCCCTGTGAAACCACCCATGTTTAGGACGGCAGTAAAGGTCACACAGGAACCGGTACCTAAGAATGGACGCAAAAAATATAAATGGTTGTGTTATTTTAGTGATTGACTACTTGCACAATTGAGAATGTGTTTTGGTCTGACATATGTATTCTCAAGTATTCTGTTGGTTAATCACACTGATTGTCTCTTATTAAAGAAATCTCTCCTATGACCCTAAATATGCTTGCAAACCACTGCGTCGAAGAGCACATTTATAGCACATTTATGTCGGCTCAACAAATATACAATATAACGCAGCAGCACTTATATAGTCAACAGTCGTATAGTGTGCATAGAGCGCATAGTGATTGCGTTATGAAACTTCAGACAAAATAAAGACACTTGACTGGTACAGGGCCCGCATTAGTGGAGACGCCGCACAAATCTGTCCTTTACCCTCACGCATATACAATGATGTATCTATTGGAATGATAACTTGGCTCCTACATCAGCATGGGGAATTAAGAAGCGCTAATTAAATATCATTATGACGTTTATGAGCTTGCCATTATTTTGTGTGTGTGCATGCGTTCCTTTCAAAAACATGTGATTGCTTTAAATTGTCGGGTTTTTCAATTTATCAGAATCTCAAGACATGAACCAAATGAAACAAAACCGATGTGTGTGTGTGTGTGTGTGCGTGTTTGCGTTCGTGCGTTTGTGCGTGCGCGTGTGTGTGTGTTTGTTTTCTCAAACCTTGCTGTATGATTAGGCATTTAGATTTACAATTTATAATGACCCGAATGTACCGAATTTACACATTTACACTCATACACACTGTATACACGAATACTTACCTAGCAGAGCCCACAGCAGGCAGCAGCACGGAAGATGCCTCATTTTAGACCGGTACCAGCAAGAGCCACCAGGAGGGGGAAAAAATAAGTTTTCGATTCTTTCTTTTCAAAAGTAAACCATCCCCACCCCCTACTAACACACGCACGCACACACGCACACACACACACACACACACACACACACACACACGCACGCACGCACACACACACACACAGAGTAATCTAATTCCCGACACTGCAGACACTACATGGAAGCTCGAAACATCCGACCTGAACTCAGGATTAAAAAAAATGCAAAAAAAGTAACAACCGGGGAACAGGGTTGCAGAAAAACGAATCACTGCCAGGCTGCCCGCCTGTCATTCATTGAGACAGAGGTGCTGCTGCTGCGTGCGTGCGTCCTCCGACTCCTTATAGGCTGTGGGCGGGGGAGTGGTCACCGAGGTGAGCCCTGGGAACGGCCGCAGATCTCGCCGCGTTCTTCATCACCTGGCAACACGCTCACTGCAGGTGAGCCGCGCCACACGGCCGATGGGGGGGGATTGCACAGTCTGTTTTGTACAATTGCACAGTCGGTTCCCCATTTGTCTTGGAGACAATATATGTGTGTGTGTGTGCGTGTGCATGTGCGTGTGCATGCGTGCGTGCAGAGCCAGTTTATTTCCTCTCATGTTATCGCCGTCATTCCTATTGTGTATATATAGTTCATGTAAAGCAGCAGTGTTTCGCCTTTGACCCAAACTACTGCTATATTTCTTTCTTCGGGTTTCAGATCCCTTTCCGCCGTCACGGTTTTGAGTAGCCCGCAAGGGAAAAGCAGAACCGCAACACTTTCACCTGGAGACCAGGGGACGGTGGTGTTTGGGGAGAGGCCTCGCATAGTGGAGGGCACATGGAGTCCAGGGTGCTTGATGGGATCGCTGATTGTAGTGGATGGAGGAATCGTGATGTGGTTATTCCTGTCTGCCTGGCACCTGACACACACGCACACTCACACGCACCATGACACACACACACACACACACACCACGAGACACACACCGAAAAGTATATTTGCAAATCCCTTGGGTGTATATACGTTGATATACATTGACCTATTGCAGACCTACTCTCCACAGCATATTTGTACTGTTAAATTATCTTTTTTGTGGCTAGTACCACTGTTTTAACAGTTGGAAAAGTTAATCGTTTTATTAGACAAAAGCAGCATCCCATTCTCTCCATCTCCATACAATTTGCCAAACTGCCAATCAGTGTTCATTATGGGTTTTTAATGAGCTTGTCCTCAGCTGATGATATTACGGCTACAATGGGAGCCAAATGGAGACTGAAGAAAACCTTTTTGTACTTACTGGTATGTAACGCTTTCTAGGCCATTGGGTGTTTAATTATTTACTAAAATATGTATCTCAATAATGTAATATGAATAATATTTTGCTTCAGCCAAACATTTGTACATTGTGTCAAATTGATAATGAGTCAAAGAAAGATGCCATGAGTCAAAAAAGCAATGTCATTGGCATGATTTGTGTCTCCTAGTTTGTTTAGTTGGAAATGTTGTATGTGGTTTAGTTAGTGTGGCATGCTTTATTTTAGTCCACTCTTGGGAGGTTCCCTTGGTTTTGTGAGCATTTAGTGGTGCAGACAATCAAGGGCGGGGACCTTGATTGTCTGCACCTGTTTTCATTTCCACGTCTTCACTTCCCGCTTTCGTGTTTTCTTATTTATACCTGCCCCGAATGTTGTCTGCCAGATACTCGTCCAGGTTCATGCGTGAGTACTCTGCCTGTTGCTGTCAGCTGTCCCTGCCTGTGCCTCATCCCGCAGCCTGCATTTGCACCCTTTGAACTCTTGACCTCCCCCGTGACACTCGTGCAGAGGGCGCTAACGTAATCATTTAGGCTTCTAAAAACAAACAAACAAAAAAAACAACCTCTAAAGCAAACGAGGATGAGTGCTTTGTGACTCGTGGTCGTGGCAAAATGAAAAGAGTGGATGGGAATAGATAAGATAAGAGTGCATTGAAGAGTATTGAGGAACATAACTCTTGCTATAGTTCTCGTTCATCTTGACTTCTACAATATGTTGGGTGTTTTGAGGTTCCAAAATTCTGCAAGACCTCTGCAGTGCATCCTTCTTCTCTCAGTTTTCTAGTTGGATGAGAATTATAGATGTCGTCATTTGTTAGCGCAAGTAATCTGTTCATTTTATGTCAAGGTGACTTCATTGCCCTCAATGCAAAGAACGTTAAATACGTTCTAGTAGATTATGAAGTCTTACAATAATGAACACAACCTCCATCATCATTAGTGGTGTTACTATGGTGAATGTGATACCTTGACTGGAATAGTATTGTGAGATAGTACCAGGCCTGCTAGGGGCTGTGTGTGTGAATGTCTAACTGAACAGTCCACTGAGCTATTACCTGAGCCTCGAAAGTAAGCTGCAATCTCTTCATGCTCATTTACCTCACTCACCAAATGATTTCTGCACATCTTTACCTAATATCCGTCTTCCTGCATGTGTTGCTCACGGACTTGACTGCGGGGCAGTGTTCCTGTGTCTTGTGCATTGCTTTCATCTACATCTCCTGCATGTTGTTATGTTTAAAATGTTGCCCTGCTACTTTAGGCTGCTTCCAGTCCATTGTGTACTTTCTGTGGTCCCACGCTACCTCCTGTTCAGTGCACGCAGCCTCACCATGTGAGCTAACTTGGGCTTTTACCGCCCCCTACTGGTGGGTTTCCCGCACTGTCTTCTCCAGAGTGAGGTTTGTGTAGCTGCAGTTTTCTGGAAAGCTCTTTGTCTTGGATGCCCACCAAGAGCTGGTCCTTAATGGCCTCGTCACGACTATCTCCAAAATTCCAGTGCTCTGAAAGTTCACGAAGAGCCTAAAAGTCTCCACTTTCTCCCCTGCATGCTGCATGCACTGATAAAAGCATGCTCTCTCATGAATGACATTACCCAGGAATCGGTCGTATCTCCAATTCGACCTGGCTTCCTGGTTTCCTGATCGTCCGCTTGTCCCTGACCATCCATCTGCCTGCTCCTCCCCGGTCCCTCTGCCCAGCTGAGTACCTCCCACTTACCCGAACCATCCCCTCTTCAATCCCTAGCACTTAATTGTATGTTCTTACCTCCTGGCACTCACAGTATGCAACATGTAGCACGTTACATTACTGTATCGGAAGATTCATCTGAAAATTAGCGCTCAGTGTTCAGACTAAGACTAAATATAAAAGGTGAGAACAGATTCTTCACTCATTCTTCACTCATTCACTGAATGTGAAGCAGGCCAAAGACAAAACACAAAAACACTTTCCTGGTGACTGGGGCTATAATTCCTGGGTTTGAATGACGTTGCCAGTCCGACCTTGCATCCATGGTTATTATTCTCTGTCTAATTAAAACAGGTGGGCCTATTTCAATGAAGTACTGAAAAGACCAACTGATCTGAGATCAGACGCAGCGGACATCATTGTATATTCACTGGGGTTAAGAGCGCTGTTGAGAATTGCAAACGAGATTCAATTGAATGAATGATTAGGTGGTTTGGGGATTAGCACGTTATTTAACATTGGTTATTTAGGCCTATAAAACACATGGTCTAATTCTTATATGCATAATATGTATCCAGTCGAGGAGTTTCTTCACAATGGCTTTTTATAATTGTAATTGATGTCCTGTGAATAATTAGTCAAAGTTATACATGTGTGGCTATTGTGCTAGTTCATCTCCCCTTTAAAATGAGTTTTCTTGAATCAAATCTAGGCTCAAAACATCTAACTCTCTCGCTGAAAAACCAAACCGAATAACAGAACATTACTACCTTGAGGGAGTGTAACCCCCAATCGTATCAAGTGACACATCTAAACATTGCACCGACACCTTCAATATTATTTGTTCCTAGAAATGAGCAAAAATACAATATGGTATTTTATGTGGGAAATGTCATACATTTAGCCAAAGACTGATTTACTTGGAAGTATGATTAGACTATTGCAGTTCCCCCACCTATCCCCCACCTGGACAACACTGATGCAGGCCTGAAGTTTTAACATGAGTCATGAGACTAAATAATAACAAATAATAGATTGTTGGGGTTTCTTCGGACCTGGGTCCTCGCGTTCCATGGTCCTGGAGCTTCTAAAAACTTCTTTTACCAAGTTTTTCTCTTTATAGTCGACTGAATATCTAACAAACTTTTCCCTATTCTAGTCTAACAGTCCCTCTGATGGAGGCTCCCGGTCCTGGGTCCTCTCTCTATCTCCTAACTTCTTTTACCAAGTTTTTGTCTTTATAGTACTGTCCGGCTTTCTATTTTTTCTATCCTCTTAACGCATGCGCAATTGTCTCTAACACCAGTTTTCTTGGCCTTGAGAGCCTTCAGGGCCTTTTTGTCATACTTTCTATTATGGACCCACAAGTTTATACTTATAGACACTCAATATTCACACATATCATCAATATACTGTGGTATTGTACTCATGGTAATTCCTTGTTTAAAACACAATCATTCTAAAATCATAATCACACAATGTGGTATTTTACTTATAGCAATACCCTATTCTAAAACACAATCATTCTAAAATCATAATCACACAATGTGGTATTTTACTTATAGCAATACCTTGTTATAAAACCTTAATACATTGTTTCTCGGACCTCGGCAAATCAACTTTTCTCGAACCTCGACCAACTTGTGTTGTCTACATTAGTCACTTAGTTGTCGTCCCACCTTTTGACACAAACGGAGAGGTGAAGAAGCCTGGCTAGACCCATCTTAAGACCGAAACCGAATGTAAACTCGCAAAATCGGAATGGTCTGATGAGGCTAGGGAAAATATGATCCAGGTTGAAGTGATCCTTTCAGCGTCCAGCAAATATAAGTTGGTAATACTATTCTGATGCGATACTGTTATGTCCATCAGTGTCTCAACGACACACCAAAGTGATGACTCCGCCAGAAGCATGAGGCTGGTCCGCCTCACCGTCTGCTCCCCCCAATGAGATGAATACACTGTGAATAATAGCTTGATCATTACAACAATAACAAGAACAACAATCAACAAACATGGTGAAGAGCAAGCAGCCGCTCCTCAACGTGTCAACTGTTCATGGGTCACGCCGTGCGTTCGTTCAGGGCCGCTTTGCAGAGGCGGTGACCGTGTGGCGAGGGAGGGGGGAGTGTGTGTGCGGAGAGGAAGGGTGGGATTGGAACGCAAGGACCATCCTCGTGGGCTTTGTGGACTCTTTGACAGAGCTGTGGTGTGGAAGCAACTCAAACTCTTCTTCGTTTGTGAGTGTGTGTGTGTCTGCCTTTTTAAAAGAGACAAGAAGAGTAACAAGAAGAAGTACCTGAAAGAAAACTGATCACATCTGACCTTTTGGACAAGGGCTGGGCGTCATACTGCTGACCTATCAGATGACTCCCTGCAATGTGTGTGTGTGTGTGTGTGCGTGTGCGTGCACGCACCCACGCCCATGTTGATTTTTCTGCACTCCTCACTGCACCACTGTGGATCAGAGAAAAGCTGAGATGGCACATCTGAGACAGTGAATGACTTGACATATAACACACACACACACACACACATCCATACAGTGGTCACACATGGATGCACTCGATATTTAGGGGCGACTGACACAGTCGCAGAAGCTTATCTTCACATGCAAAAAAACAAAACAATGAACATGCAAAACTGCTCTTTGCATGTACTTGATATTGGGCTATCATTGTCAACAGTGGCTCATCAGTCTCTGTTGTGTTTTTTGATGTTGTCTATTATCTGACCAGCATATATATATATATATATATATATATATCGTCTTTCTGCTGAATAATGGATGGCTAGTTAAAGCAGAGGAGGGTTTATTCT
>OMOU01001655.1:6485-17647 GCA_900312585.1 Malacocephalus occidentalis
GACGTTTTAAGACACGCCCATTGGCGAAAGTTTCCTTCATTCCTTTGAGTGTATATTTTTTTGCACGTGTTTTGTTTCTGAAGACGCTCTACCAGTGCTATAGTGATTAAGTGTGAATACTCTGAAGTGTATGCCTTTGTGGATGATATCGGCCTATCTTCCGATATTAAGCGATATTAAGCTATAGTACATTATTATAGTACAATAAAATCACACTCAATCACACTCAATCACTTGGTTTTGGATACGATGACATTATTAACATTAAGCATCTAATATACACAATATAATATATCATAGATATATATAGATAGTCGATGTGACTCAGTGAAATGGCTGATCAATAACCTTGATGGTGGTGGTTGTCCACTAGATGGCGCTCTTGTTCACCTTGTTTTTTGTGGTTTTGGATTTTCTGTGGAAAGATTGGGACTGCCGATTGCCTACCTACCTAGTACCCAGTTCATAGTTCATAGTTCATAGTTCAGTGGAGTCAGTACGCAGATACATTCAGCTTATTGGGGAAGCTGGAGCCAGATAAGGATACAGAAGGGCATCAAGCATCTGTGCGCCATGAGCGGTTCTAGAGGGGTATGTGAGCGCATCTCCGTCCATATTCACTAAAGTTACTATTCAAACCAATACTGACCCGTCTGCCTTTGTTTTCAAAGATATAAGTAAATCAAAGAAACTCATGATTCAATGTGTGAGTAGTTCATTCTATTAATAGGATATCTTTTTTATTTATTACGGATGTCACTGCAAGATGTTGTAACTTGCTTATCTAATTTATAACCATGTGGAGTGATAGGTAGGAGGACAGCGTCAGCTGAAATATTAACTGGTTACTGATTTGTATTCATTAAATGACATAATATACATTATTGCTGTGGCCATTCGACAACATTTCATAGCTCAACATCATGAATGTATTAAGACATTATAAATCCTTTTGTGTTTAATATTTTCATCTTTCTGAATTTCTACTACTACTCATAAACATACATGTGTAATGCACTAATCTAATGATAGCCCTGCTGGCAGTATATATGAAAGGCTATTCGATATCAAAGTGTTGGGAAAGGTGCCATGCTGGATTTCTATCAGCTATTATCAGGCACTTTGGAGCAACCTAGGCAGGGTTTAGATTAAATAATGTTCAGATTAGTTATTCAAATGTAACTGTAATCAAAGGTAACCCTGCTTTTGCCACTTACCTTTATCTCTATGTATTTGTATCAGTGGTTGTTTCCATACTTGAAAGATGTCCTATTGGCAATAGCATAGGCAAACCGGAATAAAATAGCTTCATTGATTAAGTAATTACTTCTTTAATGAATAGTTAAGACTTGTAACAACGGTCTCACCAATTGTTTAGGAAGTTATTGTTGAGGATAATGACAATTACCTGATGGCTTATCTTATTTATTGCTTTTGTATTTCTTGCCACTATTACCCATTTTGATACAATATGATTCACATTTCAAAAAAATTATTATTACGGTATAGCAATGAAAATAAAATGTAGTTATGCATTGTTCCTCTCATTATAATGTTTTACATAATAGTTGACACCAGTTAAGAGAGAATCCAAGATGGTCCAGTATATATCATCTTAAGGTGACAAATGTGTAAACTAGTCAGTGAAACAACTCTTAACCATAATCTACCAAACAATTGAATACCACATCAGTTATAAAGATATGTATGTTTGCCACACTCCGATATAGGGTTATAGAGAGTCCAACTACGCAATCCATGTCTATCACATTCAGTTTAAATGCATTCCGAAAAATGTCCTTTCAGAGTCAATTCAAACATGAATTCAACACATGCTGTGCCACAAGGCATCAAACCTTTGAGTCATGTTCGTCGACAGGTGACTTTTTCACCTCAGTGTAGAAATCAGAGGGCATATCAAAGAAGAGCTCATCGTCAAAGCAGTCTTCGTCCTCGGGAGATGCCAGGAAAGGCAGCTTGAGGACGAAGCCAGTCAGCACGCCGCCCACAGCGGCCGCTGCAATGGTGGAGAATATAGCCGCCACCTGGTAGAGGGCTTGCTCCTGCCCGCTGCGCCCCAGACCAGGCTTCAGCCCCGGGATGAGCTGCTGTAGCTCCTGTAGCCGAGGATCCTCCGCGGGTGGGGAGCGGTGGCTGAATATCTCGTACATGCTTGGCCCGTACGTCTCCTCGGTGGCCAGCAAGATGGCACAGATGCCAGCTGTGGATGAGATGAGCCCCGTGAGCCCATGGAGATTGTGGATGCCACACTGGTCCTGGATCCTGAGGTGCTGGGCCAGGAAGGGCGTGAGGTACCTGTACCCCAGGAAGCAGGCGGTGCAGCCCAGCACCCCGAGGCCGTACGCCGCTGCAGGGGAGATCATCATGTCCACAGAGGCCCCCACGGTCACCCCGCCGGCCAGGGTCACGTTCTGGATGTCGGCCATGGTCAGCTTGCCGTTTTTGCTGAACACGGCCGACAGAGCGAAGGCGGTCATGGTGGACGAACTGAGCCCTATGAAGGTGTGGAGCACTGCTCTGTGCTGGTCGTCACCCTTCAAGGTCAGGGCTGAGTTGAAAGAAGGCCAGAAGACCCAGAGGAACAGTGTTCCGAGAACGGACAAGATGTCCGAGTGGTAGCTGGTGATCTCTTTCACGTGACCGTTGTTTAGATTGGGTCGATACAGCGCAAATGTCACTCCTAGGCCAAAGTAACAGGCGAATAAGTGAATGAGAATTGAGCCACCGGCATCGTTGATCCTTAAGTACTTCAACACAACCCACTCTGTCACAGAGAAGAAGGGGACCTCTAAGAAGGCCATGACCAGAAGCTGCACAGGGCTGGTCTTGCCGAGCACAGCCCCGAACGAGATGAGCACCACGGCACACGCAAACTCTGCGTTGATGAGGTTGATCACGCCGAGGTGAATCTGGCCGTCGTGGTAGAACTGGAAGTAGCCTTGCACCAGGATCGCCCACTGGATGGTAAAGGTGGCGGTGAGGAAGTTGAAGACCATTCCACTGAAGCCGTAGAAGCGGAGGAAGGCCAGCAGACAGCCAAAGCCGATGAAGATCATCACCTGGACGTCAGCAAAGAAGGGATAGTCGCGGTAAAGAGAGTTGTCCATTGGTTTGGTCTCGTTGTTCTGCATCTTGGCATTGGCGTTGTCGTCGTACGTGACGAACAACGAGAAGAGCACCAGAAGTATGACTTCCAGCACCAACACCAACGCCGGCAGGCGCACTTTTAAGCTTGTGGATGGGTTCATGTTGATGCACAAGGAGCTATTGTGAATCCGAGTGGCTCTAGACCTCTTTTATACCACAATTCACCTCCAGATAAGAGCCTTCAAGCTCTGGGTAAAGATCACATAATTTACAGTGTCCGGCAACCTCACAGGCTGTGCACAGTGCTGATAAGGCTGATGAGACACTATATATTTCCTGATATATGAATATGAATATGAATATTGATTAAACTAATATATTGAGAACAATTGATATTTTTGATATCAAGTGTTCACTCTTTAAGACAAAAAGACAAAGAGTGTTTTCTCTTATTAATCTTTTGCCCTTTAGTACTTTAGTACTTGCAGTTTAATTGCATTATTTTATTGTTTTATTCGACCTATAGGTTTAAAAAAAAAATCACGTCATTGTTTTTTATGAACTGTACACACACTGTAAACAACATGAAGTTTATTATATGGTTTTTAAATATTTATATTAAAGTATTATTAGCCTAAATCTATATTCTATCATTGTATGAAACCATTATTAAAACAGGAGACTATAACCAATCAAAGTGTCTTTGAAACTGAACATGAAAATGGGCAGCTCAGATGATTCATGGGAGTGATATACCACTATTCATTTTTCTCCATATAATGTGCGTCTTGTTTTAGAAACTGAACTTTTATGAGTCACTGTTCATCAATAAAATATATGATCTACCTGTTGCCCGATACAGATAATCTATTGCCAATGGATTACTTATAGATATTGGAGATTATATCCTGCAGTTGACAGATTGTTGGAGACAGTGGAGAGTGTACTTTCTTACATGCATGGTGAAAATCACATTAGATTAGATTAGATTCAACTTTATTGTCATTGCACAGAGTATGCATACTAGTACAACGAAATGCAGTTAGCGTCTAACCAGTGCAACCAGTCCAAAGTAGTAGCAACAGTGTGGCAACATACTTCGACCTGCACCATATCAGAGATTATTGACCTCCATTAGACCTCATTAGACCACCTACCTGTTTGTCACTGTTTATATCCTCAATTCAATATAACTGAAATGTGTAGTCCAGTGTGTTTTCAGTATTTAAGTATTGGCCTATAGTAAAGTATCTAGAAAAACATGTGAAAGTTTTGGGGGTACTCAGAACATAAATCCATCCATCCATCCATTCTCCTCCGCTTATCCGGGGCCGGGTCGCGGAGGCAGCAGGCTAAGCAGGGCTCTCCAGGTGTCCTTCTCCCCAGCAACGCTTTCTAGTTCCTCCTGGGGGATCCCGAGGCGTTCCCAGGCCAGATTAGATATATAATCCCTCCAGCGGGTTCTGGGTCTGCCCCGGGGTCTCCTCCCAGTCGGACGTGCCCGGAAAACCTCTAAAGGGAGGCGCCGGGAGGCATCCTGGTCAGATGCCCGAACCACCTCAGCTGACTCCTTTTGATGCGGAGGAGCAGCGGCTCTACTCTGAGCTCCCTCCGGATGTCTGAGCTCCTCACCTTATCTCTGAGGCTGAGCCCAGCCACTCTCATTTCGGCCGCTTGTATCCCCGATACGGTACATACCCCAATGTATATCTCTGCCTATACTGTACATTCCTGAATGTATAGCGTTCACCGTATATATATAGACATATCTATATGCACTCCGCAAACTCAGCACTTCTGGTTAGATGCTAACTGCATTTCATTGTACTGGTATGCGTACTCTGTGCAATGACAATAAAGTTGAATCTAATGTGATCTAATCTAAAACAGGGATGATTTCTGGTTGCAGAAACGCCAAAACGTCTCCTTCAGAAAACATGAGTCAGAGTAAACAGTAGTGATACTGTATACTGCTGGCGGTGCTGTACATGAGTACACTTCCTAATACACACCCTAGAGAGAATAGAGACGCAGTAGAGAAATCGAGAGCGAGAGAAAAGCGACAAAATGGGATCAAATGAGGGTGACAGGGATGCGTGTCATATCCGTGCCAATGGAAAAGGCTTTGATCGGTCAGAACTTGTCCTTGAAGTTGAAGGCGTTTTTCTGTAGTCGTCATTCTCACAAACATTTTGTGTAAAACTGAAATGATAGCATTTACTAATTGCCATTATTTTTCTATCGAAATAATACAGACACAAAATCATGCAAAGGATATGCAAGTAGCTGTACACAAACTGTAACTATCCTATGAACAACACATCAAGTTCACCATCTTAAAACATGGATCGAAAAGGCCCCCGCCTCCTTACAGCAGGAAGACGATGGATCAGCTGAGCCCTAAACTGCGTTGGATACAGGCTGTGCTGTCATCAAAGTCCAATCCCTTTACATGGTCTTCTGGCAGGAAGTCCTCCAAGACATCAGAGTGGTTTGACGCTATCTTATGGAGCCGGCAAGCATCTCTTTTTTCCCCTTTTTAGCGGGTTGATGGCTTCAGCAGCTGATGGGAGTGATGTGAGGCCGTCATCGACATAGAAGTTGTGTTTTGCATCCGTGCCATATTCACTTGCTCCATGTTGAGCTGCACGGTGAAGACCGTAGACGGCTACGGCTGGTGACTTTTATCCTATACTGGACAATCTCCTTGCTGGGTTCGTTGTCTTTCAACCATAGGAACCGCAGAAACATCTGCTCAATGTCCCCTATCACACCCACTGTTTCTCCTCCTGAAGCACAGCAAGACTCCGAGTAGGCTGTTGTTCAGATCTGGGCCAGTAAGTGGCACGTCGTTCAGGGAGATGCCGTGATGCTGAGCACTGGGATCAAAGAGGACTCTTCTCTGGTTTGGTTTCTGAGGGTGGTACACGCCAAAGATGGGTAAGTACCATCGTTCTTCTCCCTCTAGTGGCGGCGGAGCTAACCTCGGCCTGGTCGCGATCAAAGACCTTTTGCATGCAGCTTACAAAGTGAGTTATCATCTCAGGCTTTCTTTCTCGGGTGCCTCGGAGAGAGAGGTAAGACGACTGACAGCTTGTTCTCCATTGTTTGGGAGCCGTCGCCGAGGGGATTGAAATGGAAGCGGTGCTACTCAGCTGTTGGTGTCAACCAGATACATCTGCTTGTCCTTGAGTCCCAGTAAAAGACCCACTTTGTCCTGATGTGGGCCATGAGGAGGTCATGACACTTATTATGATTATGATGATTATTATGATCATGATATATTAAAATGTGTGTTTTTACTTTTTTTTGTACTCAAGTATCAGCTGTTCTGACAGATATAGTTCCAGGACAAAGTGTGCACACGCCCACCCATTCCTGTCCAAATTCACGCCAGATGACTTTATAAAGATCCACATGTGTCTGGTGTGTGCCCAGCCCCAGCGCCTGTGCAAACAACCATCGCATTATTCAAGCCCATAATTGTTTCCTTCTTTCTTCATTTCTTGTGTCGTTTCCCCCATGGAACGTGCTTAACAATCTAACTTTAACGCGGCTGAAATGGGTGGGAAACATAATTCAGCAAAACCGACTTGCCTAGGCCCATGCATCATTTCGCTATTGCGAAAAGAATGAGCCAAATTCAACAAATCCTTTGGTTCCTGTGAGAATGTGAATTCATATAATGATCACAAATAATCAATTTCTGTAACATTAAGTGTGGGCTGAAAAGTACAAGACCGATTAGCACACTAACACAGTCTTCATAGGGATGATTTCTGGTTGCAGAAACGCCAAAACGTCCCCTTCAGAAAACATGAGTCAGAGTAAACAGTAGTGATACTGTATACTGCTGGCGGTGCTGTACATGAGTACACTTCCTAATACACACCCTAGAGAGAATAGAGACGCAGTAGAGAAATCGAGAGCGAGAGAAAAGCGACAACATGGGATCAAATGAGGGTGACAGGGATGCGTGTCATATCCGTGCCAATGGAAAAGGCTTCGATCGGTCAGAACTTGTCCTTGTTGTCCATTGTCCATTGTCATAGCTCTCTCATGGGAAAATCGTCTTGACTTTAGACATGAATACCAGGACTCCATCAATTGCCCATCAATACATCCACACATGATACACGGTGTTCACATACACACTTACATTCTGAATCCATTTGCAATGTGTCAAGCTTGTAAAATTGCGTAGCAACTGTCACACCTTCTTGGGGACGTTATGGGGTGCTGGTTGTGGGTGGATAGATGGTTGTGTTGATGTCTGTTGACGGACGTCCACCACACCACATCAATGGTCCGTTGCTGTGGACCCCAAGTTGTTTTCTTTATAAACCGCGCATCTGTTTGTATTTAGAGATCTTGCTGTGGACGATTCCCCCAACAAATTATACAATGTTGCTGATTTAGTTTTATACAAAAAGAAGGAATTTCACACTGGATGGAAAAACAAATAGTAACCTTTAGAAATAGACCATAAAACACAATGTTGATGAAATGCGAATTTATTTGAATTCAGTCATCGCACAATTAGAATAAGAGAGGAATGGGCCAAGCTAAATTCCTTTATATACACAAAAGAATGGCAAAGTTAAATAATTACGTTTACAAAACTATGTCTATGAAAAATACGTTCCTACACACACAACTATGTAAGTGCTTTGTGTTAAATGCCACACTTTTTCTACAGTCTACACACGATAGCTATAAAAACAGACACAGTAAACGTACACTGATCTTAAAAAAATAAAGACCATCTGCACCGCATGTTGTCGCCATCTGCCTCTGCCCTGAAGTATCTTTGTTTTGGACTCCCTGCTGGACTTTATTATTTATCCCCTGTCTTGTTGTTTTTCTAGCTCCACCTTCCCCACTTGTCATAGTTTACTTCCTGGTGTGTTTTCCGTGTGTTTGTATCTGTTCACTAATTCTTTTGTCTGTCTGCCGTTTTGGTTCAGGTGTCACTTCCCTCGTTAGTCCCCTATTTAACCCTGCTCCAGTCCTGTGTTCTGTGTCAGATCCTAACCGCCATTTTGTCAGCCACTAAACGAACGAACGAACGAACGTTCATGTTCGTGTGGCCCTGCTCCCTCCCTCCTTAACTGCCTCCCTCCTTACCTGCCTGCCTGTCCCAACAGTAAATTCAATATTTAAGTTAATATGCGCTGCCTGCGTTTGGGTCCTTCCCCACCTACCTCGACCTTCGGTCGATCGTTACGGTGTGACAACAGTAGAGTTATCCAGTCATACACAAAACATTTACATTCTGTAGCATAAACACAGCAAACTGCAGATGTGCCTTCTCAGCAACAGCAGCACTGACAGCCCGACGTTCATTCATTCTGCATCTCAATGTCCCTGATTATTCTACACACGGTCTGTTAGCTTTTAGTGCTTATTGTTGTCGTTTTGTAGGCACTATGTCTCACTCAAACATGCTTTGTGTGCCTCATCATCTGGACTGAACATTTACTTTATTGGCCTGCTCCACACCCAGTCTGTTCTCCATCCTTCCAATATTATAGGGGGGGAAACTCCTCCCTACAGAAACCCCGCCCATATCTCCATTGTGAAAACCAAGAAAACCCCAAACTAAACACATGGAATCAACCGTGCCACAAATAGCGTGAACACATTAACCCACCAATCAACCAAACATTCAATAAATCCACTCACCCTGCAATACGGAGGATTCCTTTCTATCATTGTGGCGATCGATGCTCCTAAATATGCAATCCTTAGCTAGCTGTCATTATTAGTGTTTTGTATCTCAATGTAACATCAAAAGGATGATTATTCCATATTCCGTATTGACATGTTTAAGAGGGTTCAAAACCAAGAGGTAAAGACCTTCATGGTTTTTGAAGTGCTAACTGGCACAATCATAGTACAGTTATTTTGTTGAGACATGTTTACCCAGTTAAATGTTGAATCTTTGCTGACAATTGATTTAAACTATTTCCAATTTCCTGGCTGTGTGTGAAAGCGCTCTCACACCTGAAATGAATCCGGCCTAGTTTGTTGGCCGAATGATTCAGCGCAATGTGTTGACAAACGCCCCATCACACCACATTGCCTTCACTTCAGTTGAAGTAGCAAAACTGGAAGAACCTCTCAACTTAATATTTGTTCCTTCTTTTAGATATCACTTTAGTACAGTGAATCCTCACCGCAAAACAACGAACAGAGACCAGCGTGTCCTCTCAGAGAACATCCAGGCTCACTCTGTTGCCGTCTGGGTGTGCTCCCTGTGAGTCAGCCATGACTTGCGTGCCTGGGCCCTGATTGCCGTCTTGTGATGTATTTCCACAGAAGGACGGCTAGCAGCCCCACCAGCACCAGCCCCACAGCCCCGCCGATGAGGCCCGCCTTCAGAGAGGCGTCGTCCCCTCCTGCTTCATACGTCGTGCAGGACCCCGGGCCCACGCCGGCCGCGTTTTCCGCAGAGACGCAAACTTTGTCTCCGTAGCGCAATCCGTCCACGGTGCCACGCCGGCGGTGGCCACCGACCCGGACGCGCTCGTTCCCCGCCACCGTCACGCTGTAGTTGGTGACCTTGGAGTATGGCGCGCACCACGACACCACCGCCACCTCGGCCGGGCCCTCCCGTGCCAAGGTCACCATGGTAGGGCGTTCGGGGACCACGTTCTCCAGGGTGATGCCCGGACACAGGCAACCGGTGCGGGCCAGCAGCTCTAAACACGACGTTTGCTTGTCGAGGCAAGCGTCGTAGACGCAGGGGTATGCGCTGGTCTGCTTCGTGGCGGGTGGCTTGGTGGTGTCCTCAAAGTTTTCGTAGTCTTCGCCATCTTGGGTTGTCGTGACGACACAAGGCCAGCTGCCAAGCAGAATGAGGAGAACGATCCATATGGGACGCGTCTGTGATGAGTCCCTGGTGGCTGTCATCTTGGCTCTGGAATCAAAACGCAAGGGCAACATTGTAATTATATGCACACGGGAAAGTTTGGGGACTCAACTCTGCTGGGAGGATATCGGTCTTCTGGGTCTGTGTACACATTTAGAAGCGTGAGTGTTGTGTGTCTTTTGTTGGCCAACCTGGATTGAATTAGGCTGCCATTTCCCACATAACTCTGTTCACGTTTAATGGCCGTGATGGGAAAAGCTGAATCATAGACAGAGTGGGCTTCAGAACAAAATATAGCCGGTATAAAATTGATAGACGGCTAGATGGTCAGAGCACCTTACAAAGCAGCAGCCCCAAGAACACAAGTGCTCTCAAGAATAAGGATTAGGCAGACAAAAGACGAACTGATGTCATGCTATTCAACACTAACTCCTTCCTCCTTCCATTAAACTGTTTACTAGGCTTTTACACAGCCCCAGGTTTAATTCAAACAAGCCTCATCTGCTGAGGTAAACCCGCATTCCACCGCGGTGTTGCGCAAGAAGAGGCCCGCCTCTGCTACACCCAGGACCCTCCGGAACTCTGCCCCAGATCACATGTCTCACTCTGCATGCATACAAACACTCCCAGAACCCCATGGAAACCCCCAATGTGTGCACAACAACTTGAAGAGAAGTGTAGCGATTCTGGCAGCAGAGTGTTTCCTTACGCATCAAGAAATGCAGAGTGTGTTGGAAAGCTATTGATTTCAGGATTCGGCTGAACGTGGGTGTGTTAGGGCAGTGAAGGAAGACTTACCTCTGGATGCTGTGTGTCTCTAATCTCTCTGGGAATCTCAGGCCATTCTCGTAGGATAACCTGTTTCACAACTCCATTTGTGCTCTCTCTCTCTCTATTGATCTCTCCCTCTTTTTTCGCTCTTTATGTCTCCCCCAAAACTCTTGACTCCCCACGCACCTCCCCCTATCCCTCCCTCTCGCTCTCCGTCACTCTCTCTCTCTCTTTTTCTCTCTCTCTCCCTCTTTCTCACTCACTGTCCCTCACAATCCAGCTCCACCTCCTCAATCCTGTAACGGTACACTGTGTGTGTGTGTGTGCATACAAGGTAGTTTACACTGTTTCAAAATGTGAATTCATCAGCACCCAGCCATGACACCAGCGCATTCCTTTGGCGTGTGAC
>OMOU01001673.1:18001-36976 GCA_900312585.1 Malacocephalus occidentalis
TGTTAACAGGTGCATGACACAATGCCAGGCACATCCCATAATACTATTAGCATGCATGTGAGCATGACGCATGTGTGTGTGTGTGTGTGTGTGTGTGTGTGCGTGTGTGTTATTCTTCACAGGTGTATTATACTACTATAGGCTCCTTTGCTTGGGAGCTCACCACAACGCACAAATATGTAGCACAAACACACAGCCTTGGCACCGTAGTTACAGGGTTACAAGGGCATAAAGCCCCGTTGGTACTTACTCAGAGGAGTCCTCTTGGATAGAGCTCCTCCTGAAGGAGAAAGGATAGCATGAGGCTAGCTCCACAGCAGAGTCTAATGGCCACTCAGTAGTTGTGTATGTCGGTACACTCTTTCTTTTTGGATAATACCCCATGCATTAGAGGTATTTTGGATAATACCTCTAATGCATTCGATTGTTTCAATCGAATGTATTAGATGGATAGATACACACGCACGCACGCACGCACGCATGCACACACCTATGCACACAAACACGCACATGCACACAGAGGCACACACTAGCCAGAGAGGAAGGTGGGTGTAGGTGTGTTTTTCTTGTCTGACCACAATCATGAAAGAAAGTCTAAACGACAGTGGGTGTGCATATATGTGTGCGGGGGTCGGTTCCATGCTGAATAGTATTTTTTAGGGGGGGGGAGGGGGCGGGTTCGTGAGAGAAAGAGAGAGAGAGAAAGAGAGAGAATAGCAAGCAGACGAGATTAGTATCAGCAGAGGAGATAGAGCTAGCCAGACTTTGCCTGCATGGGTCTGAGAGGGCCGACTGTGGTTTTCAGTTTTTCTCTCCTCACAAATCATGTCCACTGCTAGGAATGAATGACAAATGGCACACACCTTGTGAGGATGCGAACAGATTATTCTAATATGTAGTACATTGTTTGCATGACCTTTACGTTGTTCTGCTTTTAAGCGATGAATGCTTTACACCGTCTTCTGTAAATACACTGCACCTGTTATGAATGTTTGTTTATATGTATGTCAATTCCCACACAGATCTTTAAAGCCCACCTTCACATGCACATAAACATTAACATGTGCATGTGGCCTCTAGCATGGCTGTATCAGCTGGGGTTACATAACACGCCAGGGAAGATATTGCTTTACAGTGATTAAAGATGAAAGAACACACAATCTAAAAGAATGTGTTCTTTAATCAGTATGAAAAATAGGATGACACAAATACTGAATAATGGACTCCATAAGTATTTGTATCGCTGCGTGTACAGACATGCACCGGGGGACAAGCAACCCACGTGTGGTTTGAGACGGGGCAAGCGTCGGTGGGATTCTGTGTAGCACTATAGTGGAGATAGACACCCTGGCGTTCTAACCTGAGAGCCGTCTGGTTTGCTTTTAGAAAGGCAGCGGATCAGAACAGTAAAGCAGTGATTCAGAACAGAACAGAAGCTGACGCAAGCGTTAATCCAGCGGATTACTCTCTCACCAACACACACAGCCATTTAACCACACCAAGGGGAGGACAATCAAAGTTGACAGTGAACGAGAGAGAGAGAGAGAGACAGAGAGAGAGAGAGACAGACAGACAGACACAGACAGAGATACTAAGAAAAAATAATACAAATACAAAAAGTTGTGTTAAGAAGCATAGCAGGTATAGTCCAGATGGGGGGCAGTATAGGGGGCATAGTTTAGCGTGAGAGATAAGATAAGCATGAGGCTTTCTAAAAAGAAGAGACAGATATAGCCCATATCTATAGAGAGAGAGAGAGAGAAAGAGAGAGAGGGGGAGACAGAGAGAAAGAGAGACAGAGACAGAGAGAGAAATGGAGCACTACAGGAAAAGTTTTACTTGTAAACTACGCGTGTTGAAACATGAATAATGGAATTAAGTCGTTCCTCATCAGGCGGTCAGGTGTGGTTAAATGTGCATGCCTATGGGGGTAAACAATCTTGTTCGCATCTTGACTCCAGTCCATGACACGACCCCTAGACCCCCCACACTGCACACATCGGCTGAGGGAAAGCATCTCCAGCAGTGGTCCATCTTACCTCTGTTGACAGGTGTGTCACCCGGAGATGCATTGGACTCTTCATATTCCATTCCTTAAACCAAAAATATCCACGTGGCCGTCATGCACTTAAAACTCTTTAAAAAAGAAAAACTTGGTATACATACTTGACTTCTCCCTCATGAACACACACCGCAGGCCGTCGCCATGCACAGCGGTCCATTCACTCTGCAGCACTTGCTTCACAGATCAGAACGGCTGGCGACGCTACCTTGTCCAAGCTTCTGAACCTACGCATGGCCATCTCCTCCTTACTGCTCATCAACCTATAGACTCCGACGGAGATCAGCAAGCATCGGTGCACGACATTGTCGTTCTACTTTATTCAGCAATAAACATCCTCCTGTGTAAATGTTTTCAAATAAAAAGCACGGCGAGACGGCGGGAGTATGGGGCGCCGTTTGCAGACCGCTTGGCCCCGTGGTCTTGGAGTTCTGAGTCCCGGGAGTGCGGTTATATCACCGGGGGTTACGTCATTATAGCGGATCAGGTTTGCTGTGTAGTGCTCCGTGGAGAAATGCTATCCAATGCTCGCCTCCCGGGTGAACATACAGAAAGGGCCCATGAGAATTAACTAATGTAATGATCCTCAGAGCCCCGGCAGAGTCTACCTAAACTATCACGTAATTATGGACTATAATTCAATAGGCCGATTGAATAGTATTTGAATAGTACTATTTTACAATTTTTTATATTGTATTTAAAAGCTACAATTTTAAATACTCATGCAATACAAAAATATTGCAGCTTATCGGACATGGCAATGTGCTTCTTAATATGAACCATAATTGTATAATTAGCAACTCTCTGGTGCATTCAGTGTACACCCACACGGACACACAAGTTTAAATAAACAAGAAAAATCATTGTGCATATTTAACACATGCATGCCAAATAGAAACCATTGCACTATTTGGTGAATGAACCCTGCACACCAACACTCATCAAAGTACACGCAGACAAACCAAACCCTCGCATAAAACAGTGGAGAGGAAACAATGAGGCGAAAAACTGACGAGGTGACACAAATATTAGCACACTTGTTCTTTCAGTAATGATGATGCAAGTATAATACCGTAGGTTTGTAAATGGGGTCAAACCAAGCAATTGTTTCACGCCCCCCCCCATACAAGAACAGGACGGGGTTCACCCCGCTTTCTTTAATCCAACCCGTGTTTTGCTTACAGATAGTTTTGGTTGACGTGGATTCCCTTCCCAGCCGCATTAGTGAAGTACCGGCCTACGCCTGCGTTGTGTGGAAATTCGCTAAATCTCAACTGACTTCCAAAATAAAATGCACACCACTGAGTTTACATTTGCTCCTGTCAAAATGTCACACACAACAATGTCAGTAAGACGTTTAAACAAGCACACAGCCCTTACACGCTTGGCCAACACCATCTGCATGTTGGTCGAGGGAACACATCCCTCGTAGAAACACAACACTTGGAGTGGAGGGCTTGACACATTCCTCTACAACCAAACAAATGGCCATACGTAGTTTAAAGTTAAAAATCTATTATCTGTACAGAAATGTTCACGTCAACACCATATGTCAATTAAATCATAAATAATAGTAAACAAACATTTATAAAATTTTAAAAAATGATAAAGGATTTGCGAGTCTTCATGAGTAGCAGCAACATACCTCCACCACTGTTCACAAACGGCAAGAACGTAATACATTCTGTAACAGCTGAAAGAGAAAATATGCTCCAAAAATATGAATGGAAACACTGCATCAAGACAGTCTGTAGGAACTTGCACGCAATCCATTCTTTTATCTCGTGTCCGCTGGGAGATCTTCAGTCCTGGACACCATCAAGGTTCCTCTGTATTTCTGGGTCCCTTGGCGATATGTCTGTGTGGTCGGTAGGCTGCTGTGAAGGGGGCTACCCTCCTAATATCTTGCTCATGGTGATGGTGAGGAACAGCGCTGCAACACAACATTCAGCCGAGTAGGAAGGCAAGCTCGTATGACTACATATTGTGGCTAGAAACAGGCATCAGGCAAGCAAGTGGACGAGATCGACATGTGTTTATATTCGTGGTACCTTTTGATTCTACGTGTATTTTGGATCCATCCGTTGAAGTTATTCTACAAGAAAGAAAGGCTTTTCTGCCTTCCCTCTGATCCAGTGTGGACTCTAGGATCACTGTGCTGCCCAGTGCAATGGGGCTTAAGGACAAGTAAGGCAAATTCAGAGCACACAATATCAGCATATTCACATTAAATCATAATCATGAAGCCAAGTGTATTAACAAATAGGTCTATATAAAGGAAAACAGGCATAATAATAGAAATAATCGTATATTCGTATATAGTGCAACCGTCATTCATTGTAAGGCAGGGGTGTCAAACTCAATTTCATCATGGGCCATATCAGATTTATGGTTGCTCATTTAATAACTAGCTCTGAAAGCATATGACTAGGAAAAATAATTACAAGCAGACATTCAAGTGTAGAACTACAATTTAGTATGATAAGCAAATCAATTCTTTGCAACCACTCAGGGGCCACATAATGGGCCTCAAGTTTGACACATGCAACACATATATATGCATATATTAGTCTGTTTTTAATACATTATTTTATACACATTATGTGCACCATACATTTCTTACTTGCGGTAGTTGATGTTGAGGTTTGCAGTCATGACGGGTCCGCAGAGGGAGGTGGCGTGTGTCCCGTTCACAGCGTCTATCATGGTTGCTGTCGCCCCCCCGTGGACGTGTCTGCAACAACACTTCTATTCAACTCACTCAGCAAGTCAATACGTATTTACACGGCTAGTATCATATTTCTTGTAAGCATCTTATTTCTACATTAAAACCCCAAATGAACTCACCCTGGTGGACCTTCTAGTAGATGTCCAGCCTGGAAGATACACACACACTGTTCCTTGGTTTTCTTGATGAACATAACATATTCAAACCCTGCCCCGGGGACTTCGATGTTCCGCGTAAACAACCGAGCCTCCGACTGCATAATCTTACTGAGCCACACTCCACCTAGAATGAATTACAAACAAATGTAAGACAACACGCTAGAAATGGTTTTAATGGAGTGTATTTTGGACACAGCGCCCCCCTAAACCAAGACCACCCAGTGGCACTGTGCGTATCACCTGCAGCATACTTGAGCATACGGTTGTAGCTCGGCAGTCTGCTCCAGGCCCCGGCGCCTCGCTCTCCGTCTGCCGCATCGCACAGGCGGTCGTAGCGCTCGTACTGCTGCAGCATCTCGCGGCTCCATGAGGCGTTGGGGAGGCTGAAGTCTCTCCGCTCGCCGCAAAACGGCCGCGACAGGGTCTACGTTGTATACAACAAACGCATAATCCATTTCGACTGTTCATAGATGGCCTACTTTGTAGTTTAAAACAACACGTTCAACATGCACTGCACCGTTGACGGAGAAACACGTCGGCATTTTTACATTGGATTCAAATGTGATTTACGCGTAATATTGACGTACCGCCGTTGGCAGTTCTGTTGGGTCTTTCTTGAATGGAAGCGCAAGCGAGCGATGGTTCACGAAACTGTTGGAGGTTCGACCGAGGACACTGACGATGCCCACGACACTGTTCCGTATCATGGTGGCGATAATCGATAGTAACGATACAAATGTTGTTTGGATGTGTGCCTTCCGTGAGAGAGATGCGCGGATTCTATGTTTCGGCAGCTTCTCCTCGTCACAAGCTAAGTATCATCGATCAAATGATACGGAGTGATGTGCCGTTAGGGTAGGCTTGTGTGTCCTAAAGTAACAATATTTGTACAATGACCATTTGAGGTGACATTGCACATGTCCTCCTCGGCTCCCGGCACTTTCCTCGCCCGGAGCTACGACTTCCTGTCCGAACTTCAAAACGCGACGACATGTTATTCACGTGACACACTCACTCCGCTCTTACGGCAGTTTCGAGGGGGCCGGTCAGTTCGATCAGTTGAACCACGCATGCGTTATTAAATGCACCAAAGTGCAGGATAGGCGATTCTGGAGAAAGCAACAGAAAAATATTGATTCTGAAAGTAAAGAACCTGAAAAAGCAGAGCCTCCTCCGAAGCCCCGCCTACAAAACACATCAACGCGCAATGCCTCGGTTCGGAAGATCCAGGGCCGGTGTCACGCCAAAAGGGGGGTCCCCGCCCATTTGTTTTTTACAGGGGGTTAGGGTTAGGGTTAGGGTTCCTTACTTACCGAGAACTATGACATGATTTATAAAACTATAAACTATAGAAAACGGTTTATAGTTCTATAAACTATAGAAAACAGAAGACTGCCATAGTTAAACCTCTTCTGAAGCGAAATAATGTAGATGCCTCACTTCTTAATAACTACAGACCAGTATCCAATCTGCCATTTGAAGTACATTTGTGTCAAAAAGCACACCTCTACTTTGTAGAGCGCAGTGCTAAATGCAATTACTAAAATCAATCACACTATGAAATGGTACCAATAAAGCACAATTAATTCACACCACCAAGGTGTATTTGTTTAGTCTTGACTCCTGCTTGACGCTGCTGGGGGATGGGTAATGTATTGAATGCTATTATACAATTCAATAATTGGATATAGGCCTACGCATCTAGAAAGGTGCTAGAGATTTCGCTGACGAAAGACCACGGCTATTATTCTAGGCCCTAGAATAAATACATGACGTGTATCACATCATGTACAGCAGGGGGCGGTAGTGGACTAGACTACACATCAACCAGCGTTGTGGATGTGGGTGCGCCGCAGGTGCGGAACAGCAGAATCAGGAAGAACAAACAAGTCTAAGCAATTTAACCGAGAATGTACAAACAGAATGCAGAGCAATGTTGTATGGTCAGACGCCACATTTGTAACACGTCATTTTATTAGTCAACTTGTAAATTACACTGCTACTTCAAGCACGATGGGCACTACATTGAGTATAGTAGTACAAACATGAGCAGACAATGACATACAATTCCAGTTCTTCAAGTAGAGCTGTGCAACAGTAGCAGGCAGAGGGGTACTCAGAATGACGACTTACAGTTTCAGATAGAGTGCACGCACACACATTATTGTGAACAGTTGGATATCATGTTGAGCAGGTTTCATCATTTGGCTTTAGCATTGCTGCACAGCTTCCTGTAATGACAGAACAACCGTGTACCATGATTCATTTTCCAAGCATACCAACTACACTTGGTCTTAGTCTGCGCATTTAGTCTTGAGCTGTAACAACATTCAATAAGTCCCAAGTATTCTGTCTGATATCTTACCGTCCTTCTTCTTTTGTCTCATCGAGAAATGCACAAATTGCCTTGTCTCGATCCAAAATGTGCTGTTTTAACAGTTTGATCTCGTCCTCTGCCTTCTGCTTTGCTTGTTTGTGTTCAGCTGTGGACAATGAGGCTGTGTTAGTGGGGCTGCACCTAACAACTTTCAACATGCAATGCTCTACGAAAAATATTTGTCTGAAGCATTTACTTTTTCATCTGAAACAGAAAACCAATCAAACAATTGCCATTTCTGAAGCTTATGAGCAAACCGTTGCCATTTCACTTACTCAGTGGAAACCGACCACGTTTCTGGAATATTAACCAAGCTTACATTGGAATTGAATCTATCTGTGATAGACAAATACTTACCATTCAGTTTGGAAAGAGCCTCTGTGCTTTTTGTCTTATTTCCCTCAGTCACTTCCTGAAATATAGGAGGTTGTCAGTTCAAAGGAAAGCATTGCCATCACAAGAGAGAATACATCACATGGCCAAGCAAATAGAACACCAAATTGTAAATTAATGTCAATGATTTACCATACCCAGTTCAAACAAAACACGGCATAACTATTGGTATTTCTATTGAAGCCGTGCCAGCAGCATAACAACATGTTATACAACAGATGTACAGCAATGCATTTGTCAGTCAGATTTCTCAGTGTGTCTCCCCCTTACCTTGTCTCTGTTACAGGTCAGTAAGTTCATGGTAATTTCATCTATAGATGTGCGTATTTCCACCTTCTTCTTATTCAGTGCATCTTTCTTGGTGTTGAGAGGCGCCAACTGCTTGTTTAGTTCTTGAATTTTGTTTTTTTCCTCAACAATGGCATGTTCCTTCTGCTTGATCATAACTGAGCTCTCAAACATTTTGGCTTTCAGATTGCGCATTTGTAGCTCCTGACGCACTGCCTGGACCAGCATCACCACCAACACACTGATACTGAGAAACGCCAACACAGGCACAAGCTTCATCTTGGCAGAGGCAAGGAAAGGCAAGTAGCAGGTGGTTGTTAGTGCTGTGTCGCACCCCTGCCACTCTGCTGACAAGTGTGTCCTCTCTCTTTCTCTCAAAGAACAGCCACATTCAAATGGGGTTGTCCCACCTGGAACTGGCTCCACCTGTTGAACAAGATACTTGGGCGTGACCAATCATAACTACCTTCTCTTCCTTGTTTGTCCACCTCTCCCTCTACTACTACTACTACTATATTGAAATGCTTTTGGCTGCTTTAGTCTCAAACAATTGACTTGTGTGTTGTCACCTACTTGTTTTTTTAAGAGAGAGATCATGCTCGAGGCACATGTATACAACTTTAAACCAAGCTTCCCAAAAGTCATTTTTGGCCTGACTTGGTTGCTGGCCCAGGGGCGGGCCAAGGTGAGCGCTGCATAGACAATAATCGACACCTGCGCGCTTACGTCGTACTCCGGTGTTTTCTAAAGGGAGACAGGACACAGAGATTTTGGGGTATTTGAAGCTACAGAAGACACGCAGACGAATCGAGTATTTCAATCGGATATAGCCTATTCGAGTTTTCATTGAACAAACCTTAAAAAATAGAGTATAATTTATTTATTTTGTATAAATGGGGCACTGTTAACCTTTAACGCCGTAGTCCAGATCGCACCCAGAAAGGTGCGCCTATATATATTGGCTTGGGTTTATCATCATCACGCACGTCGCTCCCCAAAAACGACTCGAGCAGGATGAGGATAAACGCCTTGCTGGTTCTCTCGGTGCTTGCGAGTTCGGGGTTGTTCTGGCTCATCTCTCACCGGAGAAAGGGAGAGGAGCGAGACCACCGGCGCGACACGTTCCAGGCCATAAAGCTGCGTGTCACCGGGGATGTGCTCAACGACTACCAACTCGAAGCGGCGAAGGTGCAGCCGCAAATCGAGAAAGTGCAACGTGAAGTGAAGTCACGGGAGGACGAAGTCGCCGGCGCTCTGAACAAGGAGAACGACAAGAAAGCCGAAATTAGCGCTTGTGAGAACGCGATGGTGAGTCAGTCCCCCCGGACAAGATACAAATAAGTGATCAAATAGGTAGATAAGCTGGGGCAGGTAAGCTGGGTGAAGCCATTCCGCCGCCTCTTGTGGGGGTGACGACTCCAATTCACCTGCTTCTCGGAGGCATGCAGTCACCTGCCGCCGGCTAGACTTTTAACAAAGTAGAAAATATATGTATACTCGGAGTTATAGCTGCTGAAATCTAATGGACTTGGTTAGGACATTTGGCAACTGGTGTATGCGAAGCCTGCCCAACCAGTGCGTTACAGGGATGCACAGTAGCCTGCACCTCTATTACATTCATGGTGGTGAATGTGACTCGTTTGATATGGGAAGTCGATGGCAATCGAAGTCCACAAGAATCGAAGACACTTTTCAAAATGCAAAATTGTATTTGATCACTTATTTGTATCTCCAAATAAATAGCTGTGTATCTTTTTTCTACTCACAGAAGGAGATGGCGGACCAGTTGGCAGCAGTTGAGTTAGAACTAAGGAGCAACAAGGGTAAGTGACCTAAATGCTTCAATGCAATGAATTCAACAACAAGCAAATACAACGGATGATGCTGAGTTAAATCCTCAAAAGGTAGCATTAGGGGCATTTTATAATGACAGCCTAAACCCACAGAGGAATTTACAAAGCAGAAGACCAGCTGGGAAGGGGAGCTTGCACTTCTAAATAAGCAGAAAGACGAAAAAAGCAAAGTGTGCGGCTTCATTAAAATGGATTCAGAAGTGGCCAGGTACAGTAACGACTACACAAGGCATTGTCTGAACTTTTCATGTACATTCTATTCATTGACATGCATCACTCTGTTCTTAAAGGACATTGTGTGGTATTGAGACTGTTAAACCAGAGGAGGCCAAGGCAGAGGCCCCTAAACCACAGGAGGCCAAGCCAGAGGAGGCCAAGCCAGAGGAGGCCAAGCCAGAGGAGGCCAAGCCAGAGGCCGCTAAACCACAGGAGGCCAAGCCAGAGGAGGCCAAGCCAGAGGCCCCTAAACCACAGGAGGCCAAGCCAGAGGAGGCCAAGCCAGAAGCCCCTAAACAAGAGGAGGCCAAGCCAGAAGCCCCTAAACAAGAGGAGGCCAAGCCAGAAGCCCCTAAACAAGAGGAGGCCAAGCCAGAAGCCCCTAAACCAGAGGAGGCCAAGCCAGAAGCCCCTAAACCAGAAGCCCCGAAGGTAGAGGAGGCTAAGGTTTAAGGCAGAGGAGTCCAATGCAGAGGACACTAAATGATAATGATCGGTAAGCCTACGTGATAAACAATTTGGGGATTGAAGCCATACCTCTTCAACCCTTTCAATGTTTTGAAGGCTTCACTTTATTGGTTGACTTGAGATATTTGGTAGGTCTGTCTGTGATATGTGATCCTATTGTTCATCACTTTGACTAATTGGATTTTGAGGGTGTTCAGTGTTTGAAGAGAGTAGAGGGAGGGGCGAGGAGCAGAGCTTGAAATGGCAAATCTTGCATATCGAAGCACTTTAATTGGGTTATTTGTGCACTAAGCGTTTCCTGGTTGCTTTTTGGTGTTCCAAAGCAAGTAATGCCAAACTAAGCAACAGGGAATAACAGGTGTTTCACAGGTTTTACAATATTTAACTGTTTTACAAATTGAATTTAGCAAGTATCTTGTATCATAAATACAGGCAATCGTCTCAAGATTCAACCAGGTATGCTGATATTAATTGTGGATAGACCAGTTGCCCCGATAGACATGCATGCATTAGGAGGTGCGGCTTCCCCTGACCAATGTGTTGGTCAGGTCTGTGTTGATGCATTGCTCCAATGAACAGCAGTGCCCAATGTGGTATCCACACATCAGCTATGAGTATTGCTCCTCCCTGCAACGTGTGATTGTTGTTCTAAAGAATGTGCAGCCCACGATCAAACCGGTTTTATGATGGCATCACTTTACAGTTTCAGTTCCAATATAACCAGGACTGATAAGCTCCCTTCTAGCAGAAGACTTGGATGGGTGTAAATTTGTTTCCTATTATTTTGTCTTGTCTATTTGTGAAAATAGGATGCCAGGAGTACTGCGGCACCTCTGGAATAATGGAAGGGCTCACCCAGTTCTACAGAACAACACCATGTTGGCCTTGAGAGCCCTTTCTCCATAGGAGAACAGGGGCACACATGTATATTGAATCATTCCTGTTAACATTCACTGCATCCATTTTATTTTCTCCCATAGTGACCCTCCCTCAGGTGTCTTCATTTGTTCACGCACACTCCACCAGAATCAGCCAATCAGAAAATCCCAGCCCCATGTCGGTTACTTCCTATAATGCTTGATTTGGTTACCTTTGTTTGCAAACCAAGTATGCACTGTGTCCCAGGGGTCGATGAAATGCTGTCGAACTGAAAGACAGGTTTGTACTTTTTGTACTTTTTTTTTGTTTTTATTTAATTAATTATATTATTTTTCCTATGGGTATGTGGATTATTTTGTACTTTTTTTTTTCTTTTTTCTTCTTCTGTAGATTAAATTTAGTTTTTATAATAATGCCAACCACACCATTAAGTACTTTTGAAAGCTGGGATTTTGTCAGTAAGGCCACCTGGCTACCATATATGCACACGTGCATATTTGAACTTGGATCTCCAAGTCCTGTAAAGATGGATCTTTACACAACATCCCACTGTGCGCCTGATGTTTTCCTCCCTTCTCCCCATCCTCTGCTCATCCAACTCCATGGAATACGTTTTTCCCCCAGGCCTTGCAATTAGGCTGGGACGCTGAGGACTATCATTCTGCACTAGTGCCCACAAGGTCAGGGTACAGGGGTTGCAGAGAGAGAGGGAGAGCAAACGGGACTTGCACATTTCTTGTCCACATATTCTAATGCAACACTGGATGTTGAAAGGCTCCAGCTGAATTTCTTGATTATAACATTAAATGGTTAGGTTTGTTTGAGGGAGTGTTGTCCCTCTTGGTCTTCCTGTCTGGCGAAGTTGTTGTATGAGCAGGTGCTGTATAATTAAACCCGACCTTGCTATTCTGGTTCACTAACCGTTGACGTCATGATGCATCTAAAATATTATTTCATCATGTGGATATTTCTGGAACGTTTAACCGTGCCCTGTCACTCTTGCAAATAAAATGCCCTCATTACATTTGAACCACAGTGAATTTAATGGCATGTGCTGTAAGCCATTTGTCCATGTTATATTTGACCATTACGTGAATGTCATTAAAATGTTGGCTATTTTCGGTACATTTCAGTGGCTTGAAACACACACACTTAGTCATGTATGTAAAGTCATTTCAGTAATTAATTTAAGTAATTGTCCATACCGAATGTCCAGCAATATTGTGCTTACTATTTGTGATGTGACGTGTGTTTAAATCCCACATGTTTAAAATACATGGGAGGATTATTGAAATCAACATCAATGTTCACCTTGGGAAAAAAATCCAAGGTCACCTCCTGTACACCCTCTGATAGTATATGCTTTATCAGTGCTAGTCATGCATTTGGGAAAATAAATGCAGGCTGGAGTATCTGAAGTTAATGTCAAAGTTGTTCATCATATAATAGTGGTACAAAGAAGGTTTTATTGAAATGTCAATTTCAAAAAAACAATAGCCCGTGAACCTTAAATAGTTTTCTTTGTTCTTCATAATGAAAGACAAATGTAAGATGAGAGCTTAGCATGTGCTAACAGCCCACATGTCTGTCTGCATATACAAAATGTGAGGGCAATATTGATGAATCAATATTGATCAATTACCAAACGTCACTGACAGCCAGAGGTCACCTCCTCTATACATTTGAACCCTGTGAATTGTGTACTTCATTTAATTTGTATATTCACGCACAAGTGACGAAAAGTTGAAAGTAGAAATTCAACAGGGAACACAAATAAGTTAAGATGAATACGAATATATAACGTATGAACCGAATGCAACACTCCCAGTGACTCAATTCAATGTGAAAACGTTGGCCTAGCTGTAGAGATCAACTGAAAGTTATATCTGACCACATCTGTGACCGTGTGTGAGGGAGACGGGAGCCCACGCTCAGATGAACATCACATCTATTGATTGGGCCATTGGGAGGAAAGGCTCAAGGCCAAATCCATTGATCCAATATCCCACTAATTACACTGTGAGTGTGAGTGGGTTGTGCGTGAGTGTAGGTGGTCCCCCCCAAAGTTCCTGCATTGTATATAAACCCTGTCCCACTGCAGACTTCTTCACACATGTATGCAGCACTGACACATAATAGGACACATGCAGTGATCTTCACCATTTTCACATTCACATTTTGTTCGCTGAGACATTTCGACTTTTTGGCAGATTAATATTGACTGCAGGGAAAAATCTTCGGAAAGAAATAGACATGGCAAAAAAAAACGATGTGGTAAGTATTTTCTTTGTATCTTATCTTTTGCATGTGATGGAATATGTTTTCTGTCGTCAAATTACAAAGCTGTCAGCTGTTTTGTACTGTCCATTTCTTGTGGAGTTCTGCAGTTCTTTACCTGTTAGGCAAAGATACCATGCAGGCCTATGCACACCTTATTTATTTGATGCTCTAAAAGCACTTTCTGAATAGCACCTAAACACACATTAACACACCTAAACACACTAATCACACACAGTTTGCCTCTATTGTAACCGTTCCCTCCATTGATATTAATTCTGTTCTATTCTTCTATACTCTGAATTGTTCTATTTCTTACAGGTCTGTGTAGTCTTGTGGATCAAATTATTCAACATTCCTGGAAATCCCTTCAAGACAACATAGTACTTCATTGAACTGCGATTGGCCAGAGGCTGTGTGATATGTTTGATATTCGGTTGTTATCCTGTGTTGTCACGTCAACTAAATATCAGACATATTCCTACAGAGTCTGGTGCTTTGTCATCACATTGATCGATCTCACCAAAGCCAAATCTGCCTATGTTATGTGGCTTGCATTTCCATTCATGTATTCATGGTTTTAAGAAGTATAATCCTGGAATATATCAATTATATTCCTTAATAAAGAATATGACATATTCATATCTTCAGATTTGTATGTGTGACCGTTCCCTTTCTTGTAACAGTTCTTTATTGTATTTGTATTTCCTTCATGTCATTAAAAGGACCATCCCACAAGGCAAACCTTTAACAAGTATCTTTGTAGCAGTGACACATCACTGCATATCCTGTTGCATGAGCAAACAGAAGGTTTGAAAGCCAGTGTTTTCTGGATAGACATTCAAATACATTTACATGTAGGGCGTTTGGCAGATGCTTTTATCCGTAGTGACGTAGCTGTTGAAACAGACAGCAATATATCACTGTAGTACATAAAGATGAGAATAGAGCAGGTTTCAAGCACTCATAATTGCAAGGTCAATAGTACGCATGCATCATCCAGGTGAACTCTGAACAGGTGGTTTTGAGTCTCTTGTGGAAGATGGTGAGCGACTCTGCTGTCCTGACGTCAGCCGGGAGCTCATTCCACCACTGTGGTGGTTATTAAATCAAATAATCATCATCACACAGATGATAAAGACTAAAACCTAAGGGGAGTAAGCATGAGTACATGTGCAATTATATGGTAATCTCTAATGAGAAAATATCCTCCACCTAGGCCTAATCATTCTTCATCTTGCAGACCTAAACCCTCCAGAGAGCAAACTATTGGCCACACCTTTCTTAACTTAAATGAATGCATCTTTGAAATATACAGTTTGTATATGTTATGCCATTCATCATTTCCAGCAATACTTGAGATAATGAAGTGTTAAATATAGAACCTATTAATCTTTCTGGGAACATAACTATAAAGGAAAAGTATTATTTAGTTAAAGGTGCTGTCTGTAAGAGAGTTGGAAAGAGAGGGCAGAAGAGAGAAATATTTTGACAACCAAAGATGAGTCCCCTCCCCCACTGCTCCCTCCCTTCCTCCGTTTCTCGGCCATTGAGAAGTTGGGAGGAGCCAATCAGGGAAGAGATGGGTCCGAAATGAGATGTAGAAATCAAATGCATTTATTCTTTTTATTATTAAATCGGCTCATACAGAGGCAGTCACAGTCAACTTCAAACAGTGCATTTCTCAGACTGCAGTAATTTCTAACAAATTACACACAAATAATGTAACTTGGATCTTACCTATGGCACCTTTAATAGCATTTATTAGATCATATAAAAACTCTCCCATTGACAATACCTCAATTGTTAACCCAATAAGATTTAAAAAAAAGACAAAAATCAATGTATGTATAAAGCATTATTGGATGCGTACACACACTGCATAATAATCGTTAAGTAGTATTAAAGCACTCAGGTTAACTGACCCATGGTGATGATTCATTGATATGTATGATATGTATGAAGCAACTGAAGTGCGTGACTAATAACAAATAATAAATAAATGATGTATATATTCCATCATAATGTCAAGAAATAAATTATTATTATGCAATATGTTTCTTCCTCGAATATGTAGATTTGTTAATTAGTCTGTGCATATATATATAGATATCACACACACACGCAAACACCTGCCGCATCTTCATAGAGACAATAGGCCAATGGCCAATTGTTACATTCTGTGACAAGTTTGTTCTACTAATGGGGTCTGACACTGCTTTCTGTGACAAATGTTATCTGAAACAGTGCACACTGTATACTTTGGGAACAATTTTACAAGGGGTACAATGAAAATGGGAATGATAAAGATCATTTGCTTTGTGTGTGTGTGTGTGTGTGTGTATGTGTGTGTGTGTGTGTGTTTACTAATAGAGAACATGGGATGCGGGAGATAGAGACCTGCTTGTGCAGTATAAATATCTGAGAGCTCCAGCAGAGGGATGCTCAGCAGATCAGGAGCGCCAGCAAAAAGGAGAGTGGAAGCACAACAGATGGTCGACATTATTGAATGAAAAGAAGAACAGAGAAAGAAGTCAAGAAATATAAGACAATTAAGGACAGTATTTGTGGAAAACTTTGGGGGACAAATTCAACAGAGGTAAGACAGATGAACTCCCTAGACCCTACAGTTTATCTTTCAAGTCAGGTCAATATCTTTTTTATTCATACAGGAAACTGTGTGTTTCGCTTTATTTTCAGATATGGCACAAACAGTGAGAATCCTGCTTTTATTTTTTATTTTCATCCTGAGTGCCAGTGTGCCATGTCTGTCGGCCTTTAGCAGAGGGGAATGCTACTTCAACACCAAAGGTACCTTTCCTTCCTTGTGGTGTAGCAAGTGTTTGTATGTATGTGTGTGTGTGTGTGTGTGTGTGTGTGTGTGTGTGTGTGTGTGTGTGTGTGTGAGAGAGTCAAAATGTCTCCATGCCAACAGTTTCCTTCCCCATAGGGAGCTGTGAACACATGGGGCAGTCGTATGCAATAGGAGACAGATGGATCACAGGAGACTGCTACCTGTGTGTCTGCATGCCATTTGGAGTAGGGTGCTGTGACCAGTAAGTTGGCGCACAAATAGATACATATTAACCAGAAATGATCTTGGCTGACCCATGTGCCCATGCATGCCCTCCCTCCAGGGGATCCCAGCCTGTGGACTACCCGGCCTGGTGTGAGCTGGTCCGTGAGCCAGACTCCTGTACCAGCGTTGCTGTGATGAAAGCCAATAACAAGTTACCTTGTCTCTGGGGAAGGGGTCGCCTTAGACCAGCTGCGGGGAAAACGTGGACATCTGACAATGACCCTTTTTTCTGAATTGGTGGCTGAGGAAATCAATTTGCATTTATATTTACAAATCACATTGAGGCAATATTGCAAAGCCATGTGGGTGTGTTTGGAGACTTGACGAGAAACATGCTAGACGTGAGCATTGTGACATCGTCAGATTTTATTTGAATAAATAAACGCTTTGACAAGTATTTAGAAAATATTAAGAAAATATATCGTCCCTCTCGCCAAGGTGTTTTGATGAAGAGTAAATATCAATTAAAACGTATTTAATACATGTATCCGGCTCCCAGTCTCAATTATTATGTGCTTAAATAATGGTTCTAAAATATACAGTATGTCTTAGTATATACCTTTAACATGTAAAAATATAATTGAGACATTCAGATGGATTTCGCTTTCAATGCGTTGCAGACAAAGACCATTTGTCGCCCATAAATGAAGTAAGAGATAAATAAACAGGACAAATAAACTACTTTTATTTTGAATAATCGGCGGCGCACAATTTGAACGTCACACGGCGGCGGGTTATTGACGTCACGAGTTGGGTTTGGTTCCACACTTGATTCGTCTTTTTAGCAAGAGAACATAATCAGCCAGAGATCACGTCAGGGAGATGTGGATGCTGAAGCCCCTGGAGCCTGGAGGTAACTGTATTTAGTTGTGAAAATATTCATGAATTTGAATGAAAAGTGGTGAGAGTTAAAAAGATACTCACAGAGATACTTGAATAAAGAAAGTTATATAAGCCGGTACATACTGACATTCTAAGACGTTAAGCAGACGACTGCGACATAAATGGTCTGCGATGTTGCCTTTAAGAATAATGATCTATCACGCGATATTAGCGATTTATCAGGAAAAGTAGTCCGGTGTATGAATGTCCACAAGTGGGCCCTTCCTTCTCCCTATTTCGTGCGCCTTCCGCCGGTGTGACGTCATCCGCAAACAAATAGAGTTCAGAAAGTAGTGCAGAGTATAATTAGCATAATGCAGAGTTGTGAGGGTCAGGCCAAACACACTAACTAACGCATGCCATCGTCATACTGTCATTCATGATCGTTGTCACCTCCAGCCTCACGGATATACATACAGTCAGTCTATCCACTGACTGTCCAGATCTGTCAATAAATATTGGGACATCGACACAATTCTCATCTTTTGGCTCTATACACCACCACAATGGATTTGCTGTCAACTCTCAATATGAGATCCAAAGAGCTGTCACTATCAGTGAAGCAAGCCATCATTAGGCTGAAAAATCCAAACAAACCCATCAGAGACATAACAAAAACATTAAGTGTGGCCAAATCAACTGTTCAGAAAGAAAGAAAGAATGCACCGGTGAGCTCAGCAACACCAAAAGACCCGGAAGACCACGGAAAACAACTGTGGTGGATGACAGAATAATTCTTTCCTTGGTGAAGAAAACCCCCTTCACAACAGTTGGCCAGATCAAGAAGACTCTCCAGGAGGTAGGTGTATGTGTGTCAAAGTCAACAATCAAGAGAAGACTTCACCAGAGTGAATACAGAGGGTTCACCACAAGATGTAAACCATTGGTGAGCGTCAAAAACAGGAAGACCAGATTATAGTTTGCCAAACAACATCTCAAAAAGCCTTTACAGTTCTGGAACAACATCCTATGGACAGATGAGACAAAGATCAACTTGTACCAGAATGATGGGAAGAGAAGAGTATGGAGAAGGAAAGGAACTGCTCATGATCCAAAATCCATACCACCTCATCTGTGAAGCATGGTGGTGGTAGTGTCATGGCGTGGGCATGTATGGCTGGCAATGGAACTGGTTCCCTTGTATTTATTGATGATGTGACTGCTGACAAAAGCAGCAGGATGAATTCTGAAGTGTTTCGGGCAATATTATCTGCTCATATTCAGCCAAATGCTTCAGAACTCATTGGACGGCGCTTCACGGTGCAGATGGACAATGACCCGAAGCATACTGCGAAAGCAACCAAAGAGTTTTTAA
>OMOU01001679.1:6587-19093 GCA_900312585.1 Malacocephalus occidentalis
ATAGGGGGGGGGGGGGGGGGTTGTACCATCGTTCTCCGTTGCCTAAGGGAGATTACATCCAAGAAGTGAAATATGGGTGAAGTTCAAGACATTAAGGATGTTAGAAAGACATTCATCGCCCCGGCAATCAAGTCTTTTGATCACTACGACTTCGCCAGAGCCAAGATTGGTTGCAGCCTGAAGTGGTTGGTGACCAAGGCTTACGGGACAGGTAGGGCTCCTCATGTGGTTACATCTTATTATTGCACGGCAGACTATGATGTATCACTCGTTTATTGACAATCACTTGGTATCACTAAGCAATCGATCAAGTAACCCTCTCAAAATAAATCAACATTTACCCAAGAAAGAGTTCTCCGCGAAATGTATTTCGTGGCTGGTCCATCGCGTCTACTATACTGTATACTATCACAGAATAGCTCAATTACCAATTAACTAATTACAACCTTTAATGTGTGTGTGTGTTTGTGTGTGTGTCTCGATGGTGAATTGAATCCAATTCCATCTCAGTGGATATTGTCATTGTTGTTGACACTGGGCATGGGCACAACACAATTCCCTGGCCTCACATGTTCCTGTATGGATTACTATTGTTATTCTATGGCACTGTGTATTTGTAGTTTTATGTTTAGCAGGAAGACATGTGGCCCAAAGCCACATATGATCGATTGGAAGACAACATCACTGGCTCGTCAGATATAGGCCAGTAAATGGAGTAAATGGATATATTGTCTGGACCCAAAAGCAGCCACATCGTATTCTGCCTAGTTAAAACCAGTAGACTGTAAAGCAAGATATTGAATATGCTGCTTCTTTTATTGTAGGACAAGGCACCAACCTAAATGAAAAGAAAAAGCATAGCCCACATCTACTCATTTGGGATGACTGATTAGTTGTCTATTCTATTCTTAGAAGCACTCTGAGCTATCTTTCATTAAGACCCTCGTCACTTAGTCTCCGTGTGGTTTTGAACACACACCATCACGTTCTAGTCATAAATATCAACAATATAAAACTATAGAAGGCAGATGGCCTCTGCAGGAGACAAATCAGTGTTGTCTGTGCAGCCAGACGGTGGATTATCCCAGCCCTCCTCTCTGTTTAGTGGAAGCTCTGAACACACACACACACACACACACACACTGTTCCCTGGTGTATTCCCAACCAGGACCGACTGAAATGGGTTGAGTTCAAAAATACTTTCCCCTCAACAGAGAACCAGGGCAGAGGAGGAGACAAAGAAAGGAAAAGATCCCAGATTGGGAATTGAGCAGACGATTTTTTCCAAAGTAATCAGATTCAGGTCCTTGGGAGCATGTACAGCGTTTAGGTAATAACCACTACATATGCTTAGATAACGTACAGGTAAGCTGCAGACATTGGGAATCGAACTCCGTACCTTTTGGCTTGGAGTGGAAACCTGAACACTGGGCTAGACTAGACTACATTCTCCTGCCCCCTTTATTTGAAGTCTATCAGAATGTCAACTCCAGCATCAAGATTCTGCCTATTGAATGCAGTTGAATCAGAATGAAGTTCAAGATTAGCAAATGTGAAATATGTACAAATGTGATTGTTCTTTGGATGAAATGCATTGTTAAAGGGCCTTATTATACCACCAGGTGTGAGCATCACTATGTCACAATGGGGATTTTAGTCACGTGACAATTTTGAAGTGTCTTATAATGGCTAATCATGCTCACATCAGGTGGTATGTTTGGGGCCCTTTTAAAGTTAAGCTTCATAATGGAAACTCTGTGATGGTAAACTCAAGGAGATTGTGTCATCTACTTGTGAAAGAGGATGCAGACACATGGGTTGAAAGACGGGTGCACCTTTAATTGCGGTAGAAACAAAGAAAACTAATCTGAAATATGGCCAGTTTACTCTGTGTCTGTTCCCATGGGTTGAGCTCCAACTACTGCCCTGCTTTAAAGAGGCGACAGGTGATTAGTAAATTGAGAACACCTGTTACTAACTCACCTGTCTTCACCTCCCCTCCTGTGTGCCCCCTCTGACAGCTCAGCCACCCACACATCCACACTTTTACGCTTCAATTACAGTGAGTGATGTCATACATTCAATCATTTGTTCCACGGTGTGCTCACGCGTGTGTGTGTGCATGCGTGTGTGTAGAGAAAGTTGTTCGGAGAAGTCTGGTATTCTGGCTGCTAACTTGAGCACATCTATTGTTTTATACCCTTACTGACATAAAATTAACTTGAGGTTGAATACACACACACACACACACACACACAGTGCATTCCTCTTTGATGAGGAAGAAAACTGTGGCAGGGATGTTCCCAGTGAGATGAATCGATCGGGACTCTCTACCTCGCTGCAGTTGCTATAGCAACATCACAGCCTATCTAGGGATCTCCAGGAGACTATATCTAAGCACACGGATGAAAAAGGCACAGGGCAGACCGTCCAGAACAATCTTGGCAAGGGAAGCTAACTTAGAAAGGTTAACATAGAAACCTGATCTATACTATGTTGCTGACAAATGTTAGCTTTATTCATAGTCTGAATGCATGCATATGTTTTTGTTCCATTTGTTCCTCCCATCTAACAAAGTAGATGTATTTAAATAAACAGGAGAGACTTCAAATCCATTATGCTTTGGTTAATACTATTATATGACTGTTATTTTCCAATGGGATTTGTTCCACACACCCACACTCACACATACACGCACACACACACACATACACACACACTGGTATAGTCAGGAATGGAGTGGATCTGAACGAAGGTAGTTCCCTCCAGATAATAGCATCAGTCGGATTGATTTTTGTCTCTGCTTTTGATGTAGTCCAGTAAGCTCCCAGAGAGAAGAGCATGTTGTTATTCAGGCCTTCTGGTGGGGGCATGCAGGGGCCAGAAGGTTCTGAGCTGCCCTGGTGCCGGGGGAGTGTGGAGGTGGTCGCTCCAGGGTACGTTGACAGATCTTGCCTGGTTGAGAACATGACCTTCATGTGGAATAAGAGTGAATCCACACCGCTACATAAGCCTGCAGCCGCTAACCAAAACACACAATAGTCTTTGCCAAGTTAGGATAGATAGATAGATGGCTGGTGTGTTCCAGTGCTGGGTTCAATCACTGATGATGTCAAACACATCGTTTGGCAGTTGCTTTTACATTGTTTTCAGATGCGTGTCATTAAGGGCGGGTAGGGGTTAGGTTCATCTTGGCTGCAGACATTGGGAATCAGACGCAATACTTTTGGGGTGGAAGTCAAACACCCTATCCACTATCCCACCTTTACCTGTTCCTTAACGATATCTGAATTGGGAGAAATCGTGTGTGGAAAAAACCATGTCACGCTGTTATCACCATGTCTTTACCAATGAGTGGCACAATTCAGGCCAAAGTTACACTTATTCAGATAAACCAGTCACAGGAAAAGCAACTGTTCATATGTTCAGAGAAACAAGCCTTATTTCTCTCTGTGTGTGATTTCAACAGACGGTGTCCCAGCAGACCTGCGGGACCCCTTCTACACAGACCAATATGACCAGGAGCACCTCAAGCCCCCCGTGGCTAGCCTGCTTCTTTCTGCCGACCTCTACTGCAGGGCCGGCGGCCTCGTCCTGAGGAGCGACCCAGCCGCCAAGCCTCTTCTGGGGCACGATGCTGTAATCCAGTCCCTGGCTCAGAGAGGTCTCTTCGTCACGGACCAGGAGCGGCTCGTCACAGAGAGAGACCTTCAAAGGAGACCTCTGCAAATGGTAAGGGCCAGAGAGGGTTATGGGGACATTGTGTTCTTTTATCTTTTATTTCATGTATCTCAGGATTTCTTCTCAAACAGGAATAAACATGCAAAGAAAATGTGGGATGCATGCTATTAGCTATTAGTTGGTGTTGGTCTTACAATGTGAGGCATTAAAAGTATTCTTTGTGTATCAGCAACATAAAAAATACAGTAGTTATGGATTAAAGGTGCTGAATAATAAATAACAATGTATAATCATTGCTGAAATGAAACAATACAAACAATACATTTATTATGAAGGGATTCTGAAAACAATAAAGTGGAGCCATTTTTTCTAGAACTACTTTGTCTCTGAGGAGATGTTTCAGCCTCTTGACAGTTATTTATTGCACTCAAATTCCAGTATTTATTGAGAGAGAAAAGATTGCCACTCTCTCTGTGGCTCTGTAGTGATTATTGCTATTGTCTTTTGTTCTGCGTAATTTTGGCCTTCTCCTCCGTGCCAAATAACGTTTATCTGGGTTAGTCTCACACATTACTAACTCAAATACTGGCTGATACTACGGTTAGTTTATACAGTGGTGTACTTTGTTCCTGGTAAAAGTATTCATTAGGCTTATTTTACTCATTTCAGGTCATTCTCTTTTTTACATCTTCTGGCTTCATTTAATTTCTATTCTATTTAAAAAATTTAAAAAACTGGTCTTCCCCTGTTATTTACTGAAATGGTGGATAAGTGCAACTTCAGCCAATCAGCAAGCCAGCAGCCCACTGCTCCACTCAGCCCTCTAATCAGTCCCAGCAGAGCTGTCCCAGCAGACTTCACAGGCGTATTCTTCGCATCCTTCCATAAGGTTCTGGTGATTGGCGGCAGCTAAACCTCTGGGTTATAATAATTCCAAACCTCTCCTCTCCTTCCACACTTCCTGCCTTATATCCTGTGCCTTGCAGCTTATCTGTGTTGCCATGTGTGAAGGAGAGTCTCTTCAGCTGTGGCTATGCAGGTAGCCTATTAAATGACAATCAGAGGGTGTCGTTATTCTGTAAGTCTTGTCATCTCAAGAGGAGCTTTTTTAAATTGCTCGAGTTAATTGCCACTGAGACACGATTAGCACCATGTTGGCATGCCTGCAGCATGCGTGTGGAGTGGTACTGTGCTTTATTGCTTGTATGAGCAAATATTGAACTTGTTAACATTTGCTGCAGTTCTGATCGATCGTTCAACAAATTGTAATCTAAATGATTGTATGTTTTCGCAACGAATATATTGAATGCATGTTTCAGGGGGAATTAAATGAATATGCAATGTTTTCAGCTGGCTTCAATGTTATTGTGCATCAGACCGTAGGGTAGCTGCATGGAGATTAATCAATAACCAATAATGGCCATTAAGGAGGCCATGTTGTTTGGCTACATGTCTGAATATCCTTCACAGTAAAACAACGTCTTCAGCACTCCTACCATGAACAGGCTGGGATGATGTCATGTGATCCAGTACACATGCTGATCACCTCTAGCACTCGCCAATGTCATCTGTATCCCTAGTTGGGAGTCAGCACAGCGTGTGCGTGTGTGTGCGTGTGTGTGCGTGTGTGTGTGCGTGTGTGTGCATGCGTGTGCGTGTGTGTGCATGCGTGTGCGTGTGTGTGTGTGCTTGTCCAAAGCAACAGATGTACATGCATGCATTCATTAGTATTTGGTATGCATGTGTGCAGTGGATATGTCAGTGAGTCTTTCTAGGACTCCTTCCTGCCCCGCATTGCCATAGAAACGACACATTTAGATGTGTGCGTATACCCGTGGGCACCCCGGTGTGGAGAAGCGTTGTTCTATTCCCCAATAGCTCATGTGTGTCTTCTCCAGGCTCCTCTCTAACCTTCCACCCCCACTCTCCATCCATCATCCACCCCTCCCCTCTATCTGTCCCCTGTATCACCTCCCCACCTCCTCCACCTTGCTCCCTCATCTCTCTGCTCCCGATCTCCTCTGGGAGAACCAGAGGCTGCTCTTCTGTACTCTTGTGTTCGTTGTTGTCGTCATGGCGGTATCGATAAATTACTTTTGGTTTGAATCCACGTACTTTTAAGAGGCAAGTCGTTGATTTACAAAGCAGTGTAATTAGCCCGTGGATATTTAGATTTATTTGTATATTGGATTTTACAACATACTGAAAATGTTATATGCATTTACATGTGAGAACCTGAACATCTTGTTCAGGCTAATCAAACCAAGGGATGAGCATTTGTCAGCAAATACTAGAGAGTTCTGAGTGTCTTCTATAAATGGGCTTCCTCGCGTGTGAGATGAGACCGGGATACAGACCGGACCCTCGCGGTGTGCCGTTGTTCCTGTTGTATATACATCCTCATGATGAGATGTGACCTCATGCTGCCTGCTCCACAGATGATAACTACATCTATTTAGACATCGGAAAGCATCCTGGAATGGTTCTACAGTAAAGACAAAAGTAAATATATCACCTACATTTTGTTACAAAGATGGGTGGATGGATTTCTGCAAAAGTGTAAAAGGGCAACATAAGAATTGCAAACAAGGTTATAGACCTGCCAATAATAATGAACAATCAATATTCAGAACCTGTAGTAATCAGAGCATGTGCTATAAGCATCAGCGCCAGCTATACACCGAATTCAATCTAAAGGTCACAGAATGCTAATCACATGGAACATACATTCCTTTAAGGCCACTCGTTTATGCACAAATATTCCTAATCTTTCTCATCTTAAAAAATGTTTTATGTCCACTTTGTGATCCATTCATATTTGAATACATAAATGTGATAAATATGGAAGTGCCATTGCTACACACAATCATGTCTTGACAGTAGGCTACTATTTAATCCGTTCCTTTCAATTAATTCCAATATTGTCACAATCTGTTGTATTCTGTTTCCGTCTGCCTAAAAGTCTAAAGAACATTTATATAATGGTATGCTTGAGGTTGTTTGGAGCAGAAGGAACAGGCTTTAGATACTGATGGCGATCACTTGTTGGGTTACGTTGTCACATGACCTGGGATGTGTTACGTAAAAGAAAAATTATTTCCTTCTGAAAGGACAAATAAACATTTATCTCTCTCTCCTCCTCCTCCTCCTTCTCCTCCTCCTCCTCCTCCTCCTCATTTCCTCCCTTGGCTGAGTTATGAACATTATTGGACGCAGGCTTCAAATTGCAGCTGTCGCCTACACACACTCTCTCTCTCACACATGCATACACACATACACGCACACACACATGATGAGAGAGATAGATCGACAGAGACATTTGTTATTATTTACTATTGCATAATATAGAAGCATCCCAAATGGGATGCGTATATTTGAAGGCGTCCCTTTGAAAGAGGAAGCAGGCATACTGATGGTGAACAAGTGGTCTTGTTATATACTGGACATTCCCAAGAGACCATTTTGTAGCTCTGAAATCACTCTTCTATGGCGGCCTAATGCATAATAGATGGTTGTGTGTGTTTTATTGGAAAACCAAAAACACACACCAATACAATCTTGACACAAGACGAGGTGTGTGTTTGTGCTCCATAGCCGTATAATGGCCAGCAGCTCAGAAAGGTTGTTACTGTGTGTCTCAGCCAAGGGGTTGCTATAATGTCCTGGCCTCATGATGCATGCAGAGTGTTGTTATGCCATCGGTACAGCAGACACAAAAAATAGAGATTTGATGGTGTTTGGACTGCATTGCTCAAACATATATTCATGAAAAAGATTTCCATTGAAACGGTTACGTTTGATATAAGAAATGATCACTGGCTTTCCCTCATTCATGCCTCATCCTCCCTGATTTTTCATCATAATATATCAAATCAAATAACGCAAGTACAAAGTACAAAACTATGACCGGCTGTGTAGCTTGATATGCAAATAGTTTGTGAAGATTGGAGAGCACACATAATTCACCTTGAGTGAGCAATTGATTTAATTCAGTTAAGTCACTGTCCTTAACCTGTTTCATGTGGTCTAGTTGACCATGTATGCACTGTATTGCTTAGCTTTAATAATGAATAGGGTTGTAGAAAATAGGTCACCTTAGCTGTTCTGCATGTTCTCGTACATAGGACGCCTGCACTGTATATCAGCGCCAGCGGTGCTTCTCCTGATGCATGCTGGGATAGATGTGGATGGCGCTGGTGGGCGTAATATGTTTCTTCAGCTGTTTTATGGCTGTACGATATGTGTGGGTTGAAGTGTGTAGATTGAAGTGTGTGTGTGTGTGTGCTATAAGGCCGTAAAACAGGCAGTCAGAATTATGTAAGTTTAAGCTCAGTGTAGTCAAATGTGTGTCACATTCACTTGTGCCCAAGGAAGCTCCTATAGATTTTGAAATACCAATACCATATATGTAAGCATTGTGTTCATCGTTCAAGTTTATATTCTCTTACCAGACAAGCATATTACACATTCACATTGCAAACATTTAACTGACAAACTGTGAACAGTGTACAGTTGAACTGCCATTTGAGTCAGTACCACCCGCAAAAAGAAAGCCACATAAACTCACCTCCCAGCACCCCTGGTCAACAAGTGGGAAACACTTGCTGTCTGCACATTTAATCGTGAAAAAAACACACAAACGAAGGGAAACAGCTGTTGTGCTCAACTGTTGTTTCCTCGCTGCTAAATGGGCCGTGTGTGGCATCCATTTTGGACTGATTTGCCATTCAGACGGAGGTTCAGCAGGAACCGTACAAATCAGCCAATCAAAGAGCTTTGCTCTGAGGAAGAGCATGATGGGTAATTATACGCTCAGCAGGCGGTTCTGCTATACCTTCTTCTGCTCCAGGTGCACCCTGGGTAAAGCAGTCAATAGAGCAATGACATCATCTTTGGCTCTGTAATAGGCAAGGAGTCTGCTGGGTGTTTCTCACAATCATATTTTAAGTTATCTCATTTGATAACTAGATATTTGGAAATGTGTGCAAAGATGGTTAAAATATGCAGTGAATAGGGCAGTTACTAGTTACATCAGTTTTGCCTGGTCTGCTGGGATAAGGTAGTAGTAGTCTAGTAGTAGAAGTCTTTCATTTGCAGAAAGAGGAGAACCAACTGCTTGAAGCAGGTGTCAATATTGACTTACTTGTCCCCCACAGCAACCACCCACCCTACCCCCCACACCCCCATGTGCTGTATTGACGCTGTGTCACAGTTATTACACATATGTCTAATAAATCCAATATATTGAATATGTCTTGTGGAAATTGAACATTCGATCAAGCCCCAATCTCATGGCAAAGACAAACATTCATGGAGAGAATAAAATCTAATGTATCAGAGTGTATTGGTCTTTATCGGGTAGTTGTCTTTTCTGTTCTACCCCCTCCATGGAAAGGTCAGGGGTCAGAGGTCAAGGACCCCACCCTGCTGGGATGCATGCTGGGAGTGTGTGTTTTTCAGAAGGACACTCGACGAGGAGAGATGCGTATTGTGGTGATCACTCTCATTGATGGGACGAGGTTGGCTGAGAGGGAGATCATACCAAATTGGATTTTATTGTAAGCCCATATGTTATGTTGCACTTCACTCACTAATATGTCATCTTAAACCAGCGAACACAGATTTGAGTGCAGACTGAAGAGATGATTCAAGATCAAGAAGACTAAGGGGCCATTCTCCTGTTTTCCCCGACATGAATCATTCTCAAGCTTGTATCACACAGAGGCAGTGTTTTTTTCAATGCAACGTCCACTTTACCATTGTTAATATTCAGTACTGCTAATGCCATGTTATTATTGTTAAATAATGCCTCTTAGCAACTCAGTAATGCTAGTTAACAATAATATATATTTATATATATGTTGGTCCTCTGTCTGTTGTCATCTTGGGGGTGTAGCTGTAAATAATATAGTATTAAATAATATAGTAGTAAATAAATCATATTGCAGTCAACAATGTGGAGGTAAATAATGTAGTGGGTGTGTGAGGATTGTCTCGTGGTGGGAGGAACTGATTCCTATGGAGAACATGTGTGTGTGTGTGTGTGTGTGCGCGTGCGCACGCGTGTGTCTGTGTGTGTGCGTGTGTGTGTGTGTACATCCGTCTGTTACACCCCGACGTTTTTCCACCCCAACCCCTGTCGTGCAGCCCCTGCGTTTCTATGGTTACGCACTGGCAGGCGCTGACAAGCCGTGTGGTGAGTGGGAGAGATTTGGCTCTGCTATAGGAGCATGCGTCGCATATATTGTCCATGTGCGTCTGCATGTGTGTGTGTGTGTGTGTGTGTGTGTGTGCGTGTGTGGATTTATACAACTCTACATAGATCATATATCATCTCCTATGTCATTTAAACACACAGGAACACACAGACACACTCACACACACATACACACACACACACTATCCTGCATGGAGACTAGAGTCAGGACCAGAGTGGATGTGACCATCAGTCCAGCTCTCCCAGGGCTTTGCTTGGCATCACACGCTGGGATGCACCGTTCTGCCCCCTCCGGGTGGAGATGAGGCCCATGCGCGGTCCTCTCTGCCTGGCCGTGGGCAGCCCCAGCCAGCCCAGTGTGGATGGATGAGCAAGGGGCAGTGGTGGACATGAACCAGGGAGGCTGCTGGAGCTTTGGTGGGGTTAAGAGCGGCTCACAGATCTGCTGCGCTCCGTCTCCCCCTTTCATAATCTCACGGCTGGGCTGAAGTGGGAATGGCAGATGAAGGCGTCCTGTTGAAACCTCGTCCTGTTGAAAACAATAGCAGTCGCTGTCGCACACATTCCATCCCTTCTGCATTCCCTCTCTTCCTCTCTCTCTCTCTCTCTCTCTCTCTCTCTCTCTGTCCTCTTGCTCTATCGATCAAACACACACAAAGGCACCTATCATCTATCTCTCGACTAACTCCATCTCTGTATGTGCAAAGAGAGAGAGAGATGTTTATGCATGCATACATATTTTATGTATGTATACACATGTATGTATACACAATAAAACACTGACTTTTTGCCTTGCTTTTGACTATATAATCCATGATCTACCTAGTCTCACTGTCAAAAAGAACAAGTCATATGTGTTGCATGTTTGTATACGTCAATATCAATAGCTCTGATGTACAAACAACATCAGCCTGAGACTAAACACTGGAGTTATGTTCCCCACAGAGCCGGGTCAGGCCACGCCCGGCTGCCCGGTGGCCTCAGGCCAGGGGCCGCTAACCCGGCCAAGGTTAGCTTTTAGGACTCACAGTAATTGCTGGCTTTTTGAGATTAAAATATAGAGTCCGCTCTAAACTGCATTCCCACAACCAATGCCAGACCTTAGAAGGATTGTTTTGTAAAATAAGCCTGTGTGTGTGTGCGTGTATATGTGTATGTGTGTGTGCGTGTGTTAAACGTCTGCATTCAACATCTGCAAGACAATTATACAACATTCTTCTTTGTTTTAAAATAAGTTACTTGGCCTCATGAAATCTTGAAGCAAAGCACACAAAAGTCTCTATGTAATATTTGTGTACGGCAGACCCACGTTAACCTACAGGTGACGAGGAACAGTTCCCCCCTAAAATGTTATCGCAATGTTCTCTCTCAAAGGAGAGAGAGACAGCAAGAGAGAGTGCTTTTCCATGTTCCCTACTGAGTGTTGGCACAGATCACTTGAAGCCAGTCCTGGGTCTGTTTTTAGACATCTGGAGGATGACTGACGAGTGGCGATCCTAAGAACAGTGTTACATAACCTGTTATAGCAGATGCTGAATCACTGCTGGTTCTCTCTCTTTTACAAAGAGGTCCCTTGTTGCTGCTGCAGTGGAGGAGTTTACAGGTATGGCTTCCCCATGTCTGTCTGTCTGTCTGCACTGTGTGCAACTTTCTTTCCAAACTTTTCTTGTCAAAAAACTGAGCAAACATGTAGGATGGAGTCACTTCCAAGACCCAAAGGAACACATGAAGACAACACAAGTCATGAGTCATGAAAGTCCAAACTTTTGTGCCCAAAATTTGGGCCATAAAAAATGAACACTAAGCAAAGAGGGACAAAGAGGGACATAGTAAATACACAACGAAACAGGTGAGGAACATCATTAAAAGCAGGGAGGGAAACAGGGAGACTTAATTAGGCCAAGGGCTACAGAGAGCATCTAGTGGGTCTAGCTATCTACTGCGTCTATCTGTGGGAGTGTGTGTGTTTGGTGGCTTGCTTAATTGGCCTCACCTGACCCAGTTAGAGTATGGGGAGCTGTAAGCCTGTGGTGCATGGGCTAATCAGTCAGCCACCAGCACACACACTCAGGAGGAGTGCGCTAGCATGCTAACAGGTACCATCTGCTCTGTCGGCCATTTCATGATCCGAACTTGACCATAAACCAGACTTTTCAACACCACTCTCTGCCTGTGCTCTTGGAGGAGCCCAGAACTAAGTCACTTTATGTGGCATAGTGGCAGCAGCCCTGCTACACCATCTATCTATATATCTCTATCTATCTCTAGTATCTCTAGTATAATCTATGTCTGTCTGCATCTCTTATCGCTCTCTCTCTAACCAATCTAGATCTCTCTCTCTTTCTATATCTCTGTCTCGCCCTCTGTCTCTCTGTCTCCCTATCTGTCTGTCTGTCTGTCTGTCTGCCTGCCTGTCTGTCTGTTTGTCTATTTATTACCATAATCTCCAGTCTTGTACTCGACACACCAACCAGCACAATCCTGCTTCTTTCTCTTCCGCTGCAGTCTGTGTTCAGATGAGAGGATATGTGCTATTGAATTCCTCCATCATCCCACATAATCCGCTCAATATCATATTCAGGTCCAATCTTGAAGATGTTTTCAGTCT
>OMOU01001764.1:7338-17629 GCA_900312585.1 Malacocephalus occidentalis
AAGAGAGAGAGCGAGCGAGCGAGGAGGGAGAGAGAGAGAGAGAGAGAGAGAGAGAGAGAGAGAGAGAGAGAGAGAGAGAGAGAGATTTAGCAGATTTAGTCCCAGCTCTGTCCTGTTCTCCAAGATTGTCTGTTATTATGACGGGAATATATGGACAATACTGCCAGAGGCCAGTGGATTTAGAAATATAGTCTTCTGCTGCTGCAATGTGTATGTACTGTATGTGTGTGTATATGTCTAGTTTTGCATTGTCGAGATATCACAGTATGTTTCTTATGGCCTATGTGTGTGGTAGTGGTAGTGGTTGTGGTGGTGGTGGTGGTGGTGGTGGTGCATTGACCATCCCTGCTATCGCATTGTGACTTTCCTAGAATCTCCGACAACGTAAGACCTAAAGACTTATAGTTATACATAGATGTATAAATAGACCCTACTAAAGTTGGCAGGCAACGTCGCTGACAAGGTCCGAGTCGGCTCTTTCTAAACGCTGCAGTGGAACCTCTGAATATTTACTGCGATGCCACAGAACACTCTTGGTAAACTTGATTAGCGCTGCAGACTGACTGCTGATTTTAAATGCCTACGTTCTAACACACAGTCGAAATGCCTGCATCCCAACTGTCCAGGATAGTTATTGGATTGCAAAACAAATTGAAGGCAGCTGCAGATTGCTGTGGATGTTGGGCACATTAAGACATAGTTGTACAGTAAATATTTTATTTTGCAGATAATTTACTGTATGGCTGTCATCAGCATCCATTCCAATTCGATCTGTGGTCTGCTGTAATCACAATAATTGATCTATATTTGCGTCTTGGGAAAGGTTTTGTCATGTCTTGCTCCAGAAATTGCCTACTGAAATATCCATATTTACCAATATACATTTCTCAAAAATGCATGTTGTTCATTTCATGAAGTAAAATATTAACTCATACACTGTAAGTTGTCCTCACCCAGCCAATATCAAGTCAAACCAACCACTATTGATTCCACACACTAAAGCTGATCAAACATCAAAGTAGCCTAATCCGCTTCCATGTGCATTTTGAGATATCAACAAAGAAGATGACACGTGCTTGGAGACTGAAACTGTGATTTAGGGCGATACAAATACAACTGACTTGACTCAACATCGCGGTCAGAGGGACACACCACATAGCAGCGACACTACATGTGTTTACGCTGTGATGTAAGCGGCTGCTTGTGAATAGAATATTCACAAAACATACTTTAAATAAGGGGTTTTCCTTGTCTTGCGTGGCATTGGATTCAAATGAAACTAGGGAACGCTGAAGGACCATTATGTTCCAAGCGCTATCCTGAATTAAAATGCAGAGACCGGATGCACCTTTTTTTTAACGGTCTTCATAAGATCAAGGCCCACTAAATATAATAACCTGCACCGTAAAGCGTTATAATGTTTTATGCATGAGGTGGGCTAGCTGAATCTGTCCTCTGTAATGGCTCTACTTGCTTTACTTTCCTTATGTAAATGAGACCTTGGCACCCCGTCCCCCTCCTATTCACTGTAATCTCCATTTCATTTGACTGGTAAAGGACCGGGCTCAGTGATTGCAACAAAGATGGAGTCCACACGTGACTGCAAGGGAAAGTAGGATATATTTATTAGAAATAAGATAATATAAGAATATATAACACGTACATCTGCATAGCCAGTGTCGAGTGTTGTGTGTGTGTTGAGTAGAACATGTGCTGTGGGGATGTTGTAGGATGTAACCACAACGTAAGACAAAGCCCCAGAAAAGGCACGACCAAAACTAAAGTACAAAACCAAAAGTACAAAAAACGAAAGACAAAAAGAACCAAAACAAATGCCAACCTGCCTGTGTGGGAACAGAATGGGAGTGACTGATGTGGTCCACTTTATGAAGCCTGCAGGCTTAAACTGCACAGGAGAACCAACAGGCAGAGAGAGAGAGAGAGAGAGAGATGGGGTCATCACAGGATTTGGTCATGCAGAGAAGGCAGATAGGACATGATTGAGGGCTCACTCATGCCCCATGTGCATACTTCTACACTATTCAGCCTTAGCTTTTATATTCTGATGAGATCTGCCTGAATACAGTATATACGGCAGAGGATAGGGTAGTGGTGTTTGGCTGTTTGACTCCCCAACCAAAAGGTACTGGGTTTGATTCCCAATGTCCATGACCGACCTGGAGGCACCGTTAATCAAGATTCCTAACAGCTGCTTCTTGATGATGTGTCACTGAGCATCTTCTCAGTGACACACATGATTTTGTGCAGATGTTGACATTGCACGTGATCCTATAGTGAATCATGTTTCTTTGTAAGGTGGGCAAAGCTTGTGATTAGGCAGTATTTTACAGGATCTGTGTTGTTTTGACACCACAATAGCATTTCCCAATTTTAAATCATCACTGTTAAGTTCTTTAGCAATGCTGTTTACTTGATATATCATATTTTTGTTCTGATTTCTCTGATTGAAGCACCTTAGTTTAGTTATATTTAATTTAGTTTAGTTTAGTTTATAAAGAGTGGACACTTTACCTGCAGCAGTTGGAGGCTTACTTCTTGCTCCTCCTCCCACTGGCACATACGGTGGACTACACCCACAGCCTTAATGAACAGTGACCTCCTTAAAGAACAAATAACATGGAAGTAAAGGAGCAGAACAGCCTGGAGAGAGAGGGGGGGATCTGAGAGAGGGTTAGATAGCTTCAACTGGGTCATCAAAGGCAGTTACCTCAATTCATCTCTAATAATACCCGCTACCCTGGGCCCTGGTCTGCCAGAGAGCTGCCCATAGGATGACTTGGGCTTGCCTGATGAATGAGGATTGGGGGGACTTGCCAGGCTGTGTGTGCCACAAGGTGTTAGAGATTGCCACGAGGACATTCGAGAGTCAGCAAATCAATTCACAACCACGCCATCTCTCTCTCGCTTTCTCTCCCTCTTCCCCTCTATTTCTCTCTCTCCCTCTCTCTTTCTCTCTGTCCTTCTCTCTTTCTCTCTCTCTCACTTTCTCTCCCTCGTCCTCTCTCTCACACACGCACACTTGCTCTCTCTCTCTCCACCCCCTCTCTCTCTCCCTCTCTCCCTCCTCTCTCTCTCCTTCCACTCTATCCCTCCCTACCTCACTCTCCATCCCCCTCTGTCTCCCTCTCCCTCTCTCTCTCTCCCTCTCTCTCTGCTGTCTCTCTAGAGAGTTCGAGTGCACTCATCTGCTGTAAGCATGGCTGATTCTTTTGTCATCCGCGGTCTCCTCTCGCCTGCGTGATGTGCACGTCCTGTTTGGTGAGAGATTTGCGAGACAAAGGAAGTGCATCATGTTATGCTATAGCAGTTCTCTGCTAGTGTGGACGGCCATGTTGGAGATAAATATCTGAGGGTTGTGTGTTAGCGGTTCATCCTATGTACTAATCGGTGATTGATTATGTCTGCCAGGAATTATAAATAACATAATGAAATAAATAAGGAGGTTGGTTGGGACGTATGTGCTGAGAGAGGCAGAGCAGAGATTCCTGTGCGGTGCTCCAATTAGAGTGGCTTCTCCATATCTCAGGTAAATAGATTCCAGACAAGCTGGACAGCATGGGCTTTTGGCCTATAGGCACAAAACTGCTCTTACTTTCTCTCATGATAGTGGCTTGTTAGCCCGTCTCATTTGGAATTTTGCAAATGAAGTGTTTTGGGCACCACATGAATGTTTAGATCACACATATTCTATTTTGAAGTAAAGCAGACAGGGCGACATTAACTGGCTTTTGAGTGAATTTCTGTGTCTAAATGACTTCAAATGTAAATTCCCTTAACATGTTTTGACCACTGGCAATCTACTCTACGACACGGCGAGTATATTTGACAGCTCGACCGAGTGGCGACCAACATCTCTGTCTGTCTAGCTGTGTGGCTACTGCTGCTATTTCAATCCAGAGGACACATTTCCCTTAATGGGACCGTTTGCATAAAAATGATAATGCAAATACTAATTAACAATAATCACAGTGGCAAGAGAAGGGCATTGTGCTACACAGAAACTATTTGCCTCCATATTCTAATAGTAGAACAAGTGAAGACCGCTTGCATGGTAATGATATGATTAGCATGACACATTAGCATGCTATTCGCCAAAGCTCTTTTGCTTGCTGCTTATGTATGGATGTGAAGGGAGATTGCAAACTGGCCTTAGGCTACACTGAGACATTATTATTATGATTATTGTTTAACCAGAGCAGTATCAGACACACTATTATATTTGATATCCATAAGCTGTCTAATGTGGTGTCAAACATCTTTCCTCTGGGTTCCCTGTTAAGGCACAACCTGGGAATGTATAACCAATATTCTTTTTATTTCACGGACATGTTGTCATCAGAACTTTTGATGTGTTTAAAAGAGAAATACATCATTTATCATATTTTCAATGGGAGACAGAGGCACATATTGTGAGTCTCAGATCTGTGTGTAAAATGTGCGTGTTCTACACCCCCACCATTCAGTCTCATCTCAGCGGAGCCCTCGTAATATTAACACATATTTTTTTTCTACCTTCCATATTTGCCCAAATAGTTACATCAAAGGATTACAGCAGAGTTATTTATTCATGTATATATGCCTATACACATATATATAGGCATATGTGGAAATACAATAGGACATCAAAAGGTAACATTGATTTTCCATAACTGTAACAGCACCACAAATAATAAAACAACTGTACATGTAATTGTAAATGTTATGTAATGTAAATGTTATGTAAATAGCAACTGTGTTGCAAGTCATGCAATGTATGGCAACATGTTTTTAATGCTTGCCGTTGTATTCTGAACAGCACGCAGGTGAAACACACAGTTCTATTAACTGAACTAGAACATTATTAAAACTACTATTGATTTTCTAAATTGCCCTTGCCATATCTGAAATTAGAACCTTTGCTTCAAATGAAATCACCACAACAGGGAAATTCATTATTCTTTGTTTTACTTTTGCAAATTGAAGTATAAATTAAAAAATATTATCTAAAAAGGCTATTCCTATTAGTGGGTGGGGATCAGTAATTATCACACAGGAAGTAAACTTCAAGAACTTCTACAGGAGTCAGCACTGTAATTGTAGAATTATAACGAGCTATAATGAGTCACTCTCAGAATAGCCCACCTTACAAAATATTCCTCTATCTGAAAACCTTCACATCAACAATGAATCAAGATTTTGTCAGAAGTGGTGCATTGTGTGTTGACTTCCTTAAAGACTCTACCAGACAAAGTGGATAACTTTAACACAATAAGCAAATCACACAAACAAAACAAACATTTCACTGACATCATCATGAGAGTGTAGCCTACTGTTCTGGTATCCAACAACTGCTGCTGATTCGTCACAGATGATGGATTTTGTCGTTTTTTCAGGCTTTGAGTTAATTGTTCATTCATCAACACATTGTCGACAGCACACAGTCTCCGTCAGCCTCTGACTCATATCCATACAAAATCATTACAGAAGTCATTGGAGCAAGCAGGCACTATTAAATCATATTAACTCTGTGACTTCATTGCTAACTATTTCCTATATGTATGATGGCAGTTTAAATGTCATTTCATCCTAACACGGAATTAAAAATGCTAAATCAAGCATCGCAAATGAGAGCTCAATGCACTTGGACTAAATGGAAATTATTTATACAGTCTGATTTATTTCGCTCCCTAAGATTGACACATGTGTTAATCTTAGGGAGCGAAATAAATGTGCACTTAAACATTTCGATTTTATCAGTTTAATGAAATTAATGTTTGGTGCTGAATCAAAAACGTTTGAACTTTGACCGTTGGTAAGGCTTTTTCTAAAATAAAGAAATAGATATTGTACTACTATTTGTCCGATTACAAAGTACTGCTGCTATTCCTACTTGAACATTTAGCATTACTGAATTTCTTGACTATTGGCTTAATTACGATTACTAAATACCTTTTCCTACAAAATACACTATTTTTAAACTCTTACTGGTTAAGTAAAAGTCACATAACGTCATACTATTTTAATATCTTCAGAAGGGGAAGGTTCCAAAGTATGCACATGTGACAGAGAAAGGACACGTGTCTATGGAAGCTATAGTTTTGTACGTTGCTTTAATTAGAAGATCATATCGCTCATCTGAGGTGCAAGGGTGTGAAAGTGTTCTGATGTATTCCAAGGCCATGCTGCGCAATGCTAATATGTAATGACACCAATTATAAACGCACTATGATATTCTCACGGCTTCAAATATCTTGATTTGTCATATGTTCACATACTTTGGCAAAAGTCAGATGAAGGGCAGCACATGAAATACAAAGTTATTGGAAAGAGGAAGGATAGTCCACTGAAGGCCTTTACCTCGTCATTGTAAACCAATGTGAAGAGCTGGCAGTATTCATCAATTCTACTGACCACACACTGTTATGATACAGTGTCTCTTGGTTAACTTGCTTTGGTGGGATGGTTTTACAGGATATTTACTGTAATACGACCCGTATGGGTAGAACTCCAGATGCTCTAGGCGAGACCGATAAAGCCAATATATGACATCTTGTCAATGCTAGTATCGTCCCAACAACACTAACTCTCCATAGCTGCCTTCTGGAGCATTTCAAAGGCTAAAAAAAAACAAAGAACAGTACAAGTGCATCCAAAGGTTTTCGTTATTTGTATTCATGTTTAAAAAATAAATAAATAAATAAATAAATCTCTCTCTCTATATATATATATATATATATATATTTATAGCCCTACATTTTCCAGCCATGTGAAATGTAAGTCATCGCTCTGCGTTTTACCAAGAGAGAAGAGTGACCATTCGGTGTGTGTGTGTGTGTGTCTGGATCAATTCCTCTTCATCCTTCTGCCATCTTCCCATCAAGTCAAGCTTGCGTGTCTGTGTTCCCCTGCATTACACCAGCCTCGGTAGGAGCGGTATCACCGCAATGTCACCGTCACACAGGGAACGCTTGTTGGCTGCACCTACAGGCCCGTGGACGGCGGCGGTGGCCTCACTTCCTGATCCTGAGCCGAGCGCAGCGGTTCAGCTTGAGAGATGCTTTAGCGTATCCCCGCTGAAAAGCCAGTTGATTCAGAGGAGAGTGCCGCCTACCACCACGGCACTGAGAAATGTGGCGGAACTGTCAACGCTACTCCCCAACACTCAAACACACGCTCAATATGTGCTTGATCTCATCATTTTGCAAAACCTTTCACCGGTTCATATGAAAGCAGAAGGGGTCCAACGCGGAAGGGGGTTTTCAAACACTTTGTATTCAGTGAAACGCCACTTTGGTGTGGACAGGAGGCCAAAACACTGGGAAAATACCACTTTAGTAGAAATACCCCGACGTCGATTCTGGACCCGGACCCACCAGACACTTGCACGCCCCCCCACATATACCCCGCTGTACACCTCAGTGTGTACGCACTACTGCATATACCTCCATCCATACTGTACATACATTTATATTTATGAACATATACTATATGCACTGTAGATTCCATATATTCTCATACGTATTGTAGATTCTGGATGTTCTTATATGCACTGTAGACTCTGTATCATTTGTGAGGATACCTCTGCCCATACGGTACATACCCCAATGTATATCTCTGCCTATGCTGTACATTCCTCAATGTATAGTGTTCACCGTATATATAGACATACTGTATCTATATGCACCCCGCAGGTTCAGTGTATCCCTGTAGATGGTGTACATTCTCTGTGTATTCTGCTCATACTGCTACTGGTGCCGTTCACTGTTATACTGTTGCACTTTTGCTACTACTTTGCATTTCTGGTTCGATGCTAACTGCATTTCGTTGTACTGGTATGCGTACTCTGTGCAATGACAATAAAGTTGAATCTAATCTAATCTAATCTAATCTAATGTGTGCGGACTAAGCCTGAGATCATGGAGAATCACTTCTTGACCCACTTGGTTGGCACAGTCGGATAATCCCAGATTTATGTTTTGGATATTTTTGCACCAAGTCTGCCAGATGATCCTACTAATTCTGCCTCTGGGTTCTGCTACTTGGCAAAGATACCAGCTAGATAACAAGTTAGACCATTTTTCCTTTCAGAATTAGTTTGTTTTCATTATATTACAATATGCCATTTGACTGAAAAGTCTACATTTGTTGTTTACTACATCACACATGCATATATACACATGTCACACACGCATACACATGCTCACCCACACACACACGCGCTCCCAATCAAAAGTTTGATGGAAGACAAGGTCAAATCTGGGTGAACGGGACGTTTTGCTTTCTTTAGCTTTATATATACATATTTCAACCAATCATGTTGCTGGAAGCAGGGATTTGGCATGTAATTGGCCATTAAGAACAAACAAAAACTCTGCCAGCACTGGTGAAAAACATAGCATGCATGTAGACCGGCCACTGTATAAATACACAACGTTCTGAAAGCTTTGTAATTGCACCAATCCGTTTGATTCCGGAATATATCTGCATAACGGAACAGGGAAAAAGGTTCAACTCCTCCACTTCAGTCCTGCCCCCCGCCACCCCCACCCCTCCCATCTCAGAAGAAGTTCTGTTCTAACAAAGTAGGACGAGAGCCAAGATTAGCACGAGCTAAACTAATAGGTGTCAGTTGGCTCACACATTAATAAGGCTGAGGTGAGCATATTGTTGTATGTCACCAGTCATCAGCTTCACCATCCAGCCCAGTATAAATATAGAAGCTCCACACCATGTCCCAGCCTACTGTTCTGTCTCCCCTTCCGATCGCTAATTGCAACACCGGATGGGAACAAATGAAAGGCTCCAACTTTCACACACACGTCACACACACACACACACACACACGCATATACACACACACACACACACACAATTGTACGCACACAGGACTTTCAAACAACTGCACACACAGAGACAGGCGCAGGTATCCATACATACACTGCAATGCTTACACACACTGTAACATTAATGGCATTTGAAAGCCAATTAATCCAGGAACTAGTCAAAGTCACACTGTTCTAAAGACATTGTCATGTGCTGCTGGTACAGGTGCAAGATACACACACACACACATACATACATACCCTCTCTCTACTCTCTCTCTTTTTCACACACACACACAGACACACACAGTTCATGGATATTTCCTGTGGTGGCTTCTAATTTGACACATATCTGACACAACAAATACAAAGACAATGAAAGCCATTGGACTGAAAGCTGATCCACTCTAACAAGAACCATGAAGTAAACGTACCGAACCGTCGACACATTGTTGAATCAATTTCTAATTTCAAATAGACTGATTAGTTCGAAATGAGTCTCAGTCAGAAAGCTGCCGTCTTACTGTAGTTACCGTGCAGAAAAGAGTGTGGCTCAGCTTAGCAGAAGGAAACCTTTGCATTGAGTACATTCATGGTAAAAGAATATCATGATAAAGATGAAGAAGAATAAACTTTGATTGCGTCGTGACATAAACCCATTAATGGCGGCATGTCGATGCTGGCAGAATATGGAAATTGCATTAAGGCAAACAAGTACCATGAAAAATGTAGGACTGTTGGACTGACACCCCTCTGGGGAGACTGTATCCATCTGTTATTTCTCCTACAAATAGATCAAATAAATGCATGAATAATTGAGATATACCGCACACTGTGCTATTGGACGCAGTGTCGTCCAATAACATTTCAACTGGAATGAAAGCCTTTCCTGTTTGTCGACTATGCTAATGAGAGATTAGGCAAACAAACAGAGAGAACTCGTTTCGACTTCCACCATTAGCATCTCAACAAGATCCAAGTGGGCTCCGTCTGGACGAGATGGAGCGACCGCTGCCAATGGAAAGCCAAGGCACCGCATGCAGGCGAGCAATGTTTCAAAAAAAAAGACGTGTGGGGAAATAAATCAACGGAACTGTTGACATGTTTGTTTGTTTTCGAAGGTTTTCCATTTTTTCGTTTAAGAGAGAAAAAAAATCCTGCCTTTTGAAAACAGTTTTATTTGTACGTTTATAAGTAAGTATACGTTTATGGTGCAGCTTTTCCTATATCTTTATCTTTTTCAATGTCACACTTTTTGCAGGACAGGTCTTAGGTGTCGAGACGGTTTCCATGGAGAGACACCCTCCTCCCTCCTCCATGCTGACTCTGTTTCCTCCATTAACAGGAACACAGTGTGGGCTCATTGTTCTCCCATGTCCGACCCCAGAGACGCTCTTTATATCGGACTACACTCCTAAGCTTGTCTTGAACCAATTTCATGGCTGGCGTGTTCGGTGTGACTGGCCCAC
>OMOU01001799.1:6893-19092 GCA_900312585.1 Malacocephalus occidentalis
CCCCTTTATGCCCTCCCATCTCTCTCTTTCATTCGCCTCTCTAGATTTTCTCTTAATCCATCTCCCTCTCTCTATCGCCCCCACCCCCACCCACTCTCTCTTAACTTTAAGAGTCAGGGCTGTGGTCCTGTGAGGCTTTAAGCACACATACTGGTAGCGCTTCTTGATCTCCTCTTTATCGGCGTGCTCTTGGCATCTGCATCGACCGTCTCTTTAGACATAGACGCAGTGGGGCTTTTGTCCCACGTTTAAGTATGCACGGAAACTGGTGTGGGATTACGAGAATTTAGTTATGGAATGTCCTGTTGGAAAGTTAAGTGGAGCATTTAAAACAGTTTGTCGGGATAAAGGCAGCTAAAGTAGGCCACGGTAAAGTGAGAGAGAAATCCCAGATTAATTCTCTATTCCCTGTGTGTGCTGTTTTAGTTTCTCATGTTCAAGTAAAAGTACATGCAAAGTGCATTTAGATGTTAGGCATGTCTACTGCATACTAATATGGTTCCATCTATCTCCATGTGTATCTATCTAGTCCTATATCTATCTATCTATCTTCCTTCTTATCTATTCTTTATCTATCTACATATCCATCATTCTATCTGTCTATATAACTGTGTTCTATCTGTTAGCTAACTGCTATCAGTTAGCTAAATGTGAACAGTTAATTCAATGCTGTCAGTTAAATCAGTGTTTCCCAAACATTTTTCTCTCGTGTCAAATTGTGAGCCATGAGAGGGCGTGGTTAGCGCTGTCGCGCAGTGACAGGGGGAGCGGAGCGGCAGGAATGCCTGGAATGTGACGCAGCTGCAGTGAATGAGTGCAATTAACGCTATATAATGACACCTGTGCACTCTTACTGCAGTAGAGGCTGGGCACCCATGGCGAAAGAAGACCGGAGGGACTTCAACCGCCAACCCACTCTGGAATAACTCGGCCAATGACAATGATAATGAAATGACATTGGTCAACCCAGGAAAAGCCACAATAGTGGCATTGTGACAAGCAGCTTCATTGTTACATTGGCGCCCAATCGGGTAAGAAGGAAAAAACGGAAAAGAGAGAGCAATCGTCCGCGGACGACTCGGAAGTAGCCGCGGCGATTCGGATGCTGGCAGAGAAGCAGGAGAGACAACTGCAGGCGTTCGCCCAGCAAACGAGGGCCAGCATGGAACTGGCGGGGCGTGCGGCTGGTGACCGGCCCACCACCCTCGACGCAGCCATCGTCCTCATGGAGGATCACCTGGCGGTGCCCGCATTCCCCGGCCCCAACGATCGACGGACGACGTCCACACTACAGCGCGGAGGACCGAGGCCGCAGGGAGCAGCGGCAGCAAGCGGGAGAGGGAGCACGGGAGCATCGGCGCCACCACCCTACCCCAACCGATCACACCACACATGCCACCCAGGATGTTATAAGGCGGTCCCAGCCTCAGCCTCCGTTCCGGGAACCCCACACTGAGCATTTCAGAAGCCAGGACCGGAGTGTGGCCGCTGCGGCCGGCCCGGGCACGACCCCACCGAATGCCCCTTGATGGAGGCGGGGCAGGTGGTAGAGGTGGCCGTGGCGTCCGGACCTGCTCCCGGTCCAGTTGGGAGATTCTAGATACCGGCAGGGGTGGAGTGGGACAAACATTCAGCCCTGGCATTTTCTGTCCAGACCAGCCCACTACATTATCAGCGGACACCACGTAGAAGTCCACCTCCACCCAACCAGTTGTCCCCCTCCACCCAACCAGTTGGGTGGAGGGGGTAGAGAGAGTGAGAGAGACAAGGAGATAAGGACAAACAGGGACAATAATAACAATTTCCTGACAAATAATCTAAAACAGTAACATATTACAGCATTAGAGCTGGAACTCATTTGCATTAATGGTGACTCAGTCATTATGAAACCATAAATAGTAGAAAATTGAAAAAGATTGTGAAAAAGACATGAATTACAGGTCATAATAGATATGCATTGTCATATACGTGTATGTGCACCCAAGTATATATTGCTCTACTTCCTCGTCCGCAGCCAGCGATCTCCACTCCTCACCAAATTCGTGACCAGCAAGAAACAGCAAACAGAACTTGTACTCAGTATCTGTGTACTGACAAGTATATGTGGCCAAATAGCCTTTTTGTGACGTAGTGACACCTAGTGAACAAATTTATCTGTCATGAAGGATGACTTAAAAGTCTGAAAAGAGCCCTAAGGCCTACCTGCATAACTGCTAATTGAACTTAAAAGATATGCAGATGTTTGAAATTAAAATCATCAATATGAAAATCTTCAACCAAGAAATAATCAAGATAAAACCTTTTGTTTCAATCTGAGACTAAAACAAGTTGCATAATAAACTCACAAAGTCAAGATGAAGGTCTCAGAGATGATGGATGACTCAAGAACCATAGAAGAACTTCTAGCAGGTCAGGAAAACCTGTTTGCTAGGAGATGTTGGTAGTAGAGAATATAGAGACATTTATGAATGACCAATTGTCATTTTATCACACATATAGTATGTTTCTTCACATAAACCTTTAAATATACACATATTGCATTCCTAGACTGTCTAGGTAATTAATGGGAAACACTGGTAGCCTAGCCAGCTCCAGGCTAACGTTACTTACCATGTCTGCCTCCACCCACTCATCATCGTAGAGTCTGTGACCTCCTCACTTGTCTCCTAGCGCAGCAGCACCTGCTGCTGCTGCTGGGGTGCTGCACCAAATAGGTCTGTCAATTTAGCACATTTAGCAGCCTCCACCTCTAGAGATTTTCGCTTTTTTAAACGCTGTTTCTCAACGCCACCCGGGCGTTTCCTCTTCATGTCCATTTTTTAGCAAGCTAAAAAGCTAAGCAAGTTTCAAAGATGCTTACTTACTCAATAACTGGCTCAGCAGCAGCCCGTCTCGCCCATGAGGTCCCGCCCCACCCTGGCTTGTGTAGTGATTGACAGCACTGTCAGCCCATGATTGATTGACAATGACAAACAATAGACCAATAATATGTGTCGATGCTGGCAACACACTGCTAGCCCTCTGTAGCCAATTGGAGGGAATTTAGATTTTTTTTCAAACAAAGAAAAAAAACAAAGCGGACCGGACCGGCCCACATTGGGTCAATGGCCCACCGGGACGATGCCCGGTATGCCAGATGGCCAGTCCACCCCTGGATAAGGTACAAGGGGGTATGCATCAGGCGTTACTGGATTCAGGGAGTAGTCAGACCCTGATTCACCATAGCCTGGTTCAACCTGAGGCCCTGGGGAAGCTAGCACGGGTGAGAATTCGATGTATTCATGGGGACCTGCACGACTACCCGCTAGTAACCCTCAAATTTTTATATCAAGGAAAAAAACATAGAGTGAAGGCTGCGGTTAGTTCCCGCCTGACGTATTCCCTTCTATTAGGCACAGATTGGCCGAGCTTCTCTAAAACAGTAGCAGACTTGGGGGATGCGCGCTCACGACAGATTGGGACCAGTGGGAGGTGCGCCGTGCTCGCGGGTGATGCGAGGTCGCCTGTCGCAGTTCCGGGGGGGGGGGACCCGCTGGAGTCTCCTCCAGGCACTTTACCGGCTTTGGTGTTCCCACCGGTGGAAGATTTCCCCCTGGAGCAATTGCACGACGACACTCTGCGCTTTTCCCTCGACTGCGTGATATCAATTGATGGACACTTGGTACGCCCCGACGCAGCTGTCACCTACCCACACTTCACCGTAAGGAGCGATAGGTTGTATAGGGTGTGTCGTGACACCCAAACAGGTTTAGACTTGGGCCAGTTGCTTGTAGCGAAAAGCCGCCGGGAGATGATTTTTCAGGCGGCTCATCACAGCCCGATGGCGGGTCACTTGGGGGCAGATAAGACACGCAATCGGATAATGGCCGGTTCTATTGGTCAGGCATATACGCAGATGTACAGCGGTGGCGTGCGTGGTCTTGTTGTGAATGCCAGCTCAGCAATCCACCGGCTATACCCAAAGCCCCATTGAGACCACTTCCGTTGGTGGAGTTTCCATTCGAGAGAATCACGATGGATCTCATTGGGCCATTAGACCATAGCTCACGGGGGTATCGCTTTGTATTGGTCATAGTGGCTTACGCAATGCGATACCCGGAGGCAGTGCCCCTGCGCTCTATCTCAGCGAAGAGCATAGCGCAGGTTCTCTTTCAATTAATCTCCCGCGTTGGAATCCCGAAAGAGATTCTGACGGATCAAGGCACTGCATTTGTGTCACGCACCCTCTGTGAACTGTATAGGTTATTGGGGATTACGGCAATCCGTACCAGCTTGTGCCATCCACAAACCGATGGGCTTGTGGAGCAGTTTAATTAGACTTTAAAGTCCATGCTGCGTAAGTTTGTGCACGAGGATAGTCAAAATTGGGATAAATGGCTGAACCCTCTACTATTTGCAGTGTGGGAGGTGTCCCAGGCCTCCACAGGGTTTTCCCCCTTTGAACTTCTGTTCGGTAGATGACCCAGGGGGGTGCTGAATCTCATTAAAGAAAACTGGGAGGAAAGTCCTGGCACCAGTAAAAATGAGATTCAATACGTCCTGGACCTGAGAGCAGCCTGAGAGTCAGCTGTCACGTAAGAATTTGCTGAAGGCCCAGGAGCGTCAAGAGCGACTGTATAATAGAATTACTCGGTTGAGACAATTTACACCGGGAGAGAAAGTACTTGTATTGCTGCCCACCTCCAGCTCGAAATTACTCGCAAAGTGGCAAGGACCCTTTGTGGTCACACAGCAAGTGGGGTACGTTGACTATGAGGTGGCACGGTCTGATCGGGCGAGAAGCGGTCAGATTTACCACCTAAACCTCCTTAAAAAATGTAATGAATAATCAGTAATCAAGGAAGGTGAGCTGGGACTGGAGGCTAAAAAAGCGGCGCCGTTCACGCCGGTTAATTTAGAAAGCCGTCTGACTCCACGGCAGAGAACCGAGGTAGCCAACTTGCAGCAGTGTTTTACGGATGTCTTCTCCCCGCTACTGGGCCGCACCACGCTCATTGAACACCGCATAGAAATGGCCCCCAGCGTGGCTGTTAGGTCACGGCCGTACAGGTTACCCGAACACAAAAAGAAAATTGTGAGGGAAGAATTAAAGGCCAGGCTGGAGTTGGGTGTGATAGAAGAGTCACAGTGCATGGGCCACCAGCCCGATCGTTCTGGTAAATAAACCAGACGGGGCTGTCCGGTTCTGTGTTGACTATCGCAAGGTGAATAGTGTCTCTAAATTTGACGCATATCCCATGCCTCAGGTTGACGAGCTTCTGGACCGGCTAGGTGCGGCTCGTTTTTTTTCGACACTGGATTTAACGAAGGGCTACTGACAGATTCCCTTATCTACAGAGTCTAAGGAGAAATCGGCCTTCTCCACTCCGTATGGTTTATACCAATTTAAGACGATGCCATTCGGGTATGAGTATGCTGCGGCCTACTTGGATTATGTGATCATCCATAGGTACAGCATCTCCGCTGGGTGGCGGCCGTCCTCGAGTCGCTGAGACGGGCTGGGCTCTCGGCCAACCCGAGCAAGTGTGTAATTGGAGGGAGGGAGGTACGGTATTTGGGGTACCACTTGGGTGGCGGGACAGTGCGGCCGCAGCTGGACAAAACGGAGGCAGTTGCAGCCTGCCCGCGGCCCAAGACGAAAAAGCAGGTGAGGTACTTCTTGGGGATGGCCGGCTACTATAGGTGGTTCATCCCTGCCTTCACGCAGCTGACCAACCCTTTGACGGATCTCACCCGGAAAGGTGCCTCAGATCCGGTCCAGTGGACCGAGCAGTGCCAGGTGGCATTTGAAAAAATGAAAAAAGCTCTGTGTGGGAAGCCGCTCTTCTTCATACCCAATTTTAATCTCCAGTTTGTCCTGCAGACTGACGCATTGAACAGGGGGCTGGGCGCCGTCTTAGCCCAGGAGGTCGAGGGGCTCGACCGCCCGGTGCTGTACCTCAGCTGGAAGCTGGCAGAGCAAGAGGAGAGGTACAGCACCGTCGAGCCGGAGGGACTTCAACTGCCAACCCATTCTGGAATAACTCAGACAATGATAATGAAATGACATGTTGATCAACGCGAATTTATGTTGAGACTGTAATAAAACAGCGTCGTTTTTACCACATCCATGGATCCACTCTCCAGTTCCTTCCAGAACCCAGGAAAAGCCACAATAGTGGCATTGTAGGGGCACGGTGGCACAGTCGGTAGTGCTGTCGCCTCACAGCTAGAAGGTCCTGGGATCGATTCCTGCCTGGGACATGGTGGTTCTCCCCATGTCTTCAGTGCTGGGATTTCGTGAACAGCCCTTGCTGTGTGGAGTTTCCATGTGCTCCCTGGGGTTCCTCCATATATATATATACTGTATATATAAAAAAACCCATAAAAAAACATGGAAGAAGACCGTTGCTTGACCAGCGGCAGTTGGAATGAGGTGGTCCCCGGGCGCTGCACTAGCTGCCCACCGCTCCTGGCCTGACCGTGGAGGAAGATGAGCCAGGATGGGTTAAAAGCAGAGGACCAATTTCACGGCGACACCTATAAAGCGTGTGTGTGTGTGTGGGGAGGGCTGCCGTGCACGTGTGTGAACCGCGACAAATAAAGAGGGGGGTCCGTCCGATAATTGTGACAAGCAGGTTCACTGTTACACACACTATTTACAATGAATACATCTCACACCATGGCATTAAACATACACAAATCCAGCGTTTTGCATGAGCGCATTAAGAGAGTGCTCATTTTCATTCTGTATCAAGATGAATGAAAGTGAAATATTTTCAGCCAGTTTCAGCGATTATTGTTGACAGCAAAACGTGTTTACACAGGGTTACATTATATCAGTTAGCTAAATGCCATCAGTTAGTTCAATGCAATGGGTAAATGCGATCCGTTGGCTAAATACAATCCGCTAGTTAAATGCTATCTGGTAACCAAATGCTGGCAACCCACCAGAAGTAGGAAAAGTGTGTGCAGACTTGAAGTCAACTATAGCCTCACGGTCCATTTGAAGGCTGAGATCAATATATTAGATGAACAGTAACATCAGAGTCTGTAGTACACTGCGTGGGTTTCATCATCTCACACTTAACCGCTCTGATTTGTACACCAGAGGGCAGAACGATTGATTACATTTCAAAATAAAGAGCTACTTGATAAATATTTTACATCTGCACACGTCAATAAATAACTCCTTAATACGTAGTTGAAGTAAATGAGATACAGCAACCAGGGAGAACACATTTTCCACACAAATCTGTGTGGACGCACATCCGCATGGATATCGATGGGTAGCTTAGGAAACAGTGATGGGAGATGAATTGGAGGTCAAAACATTGTGTACGGCGTGTTGCTTTACATCATGTCTACTGATCGGCTCTCATGATATCAGTGATTGATGTGAGGGCAGACGGCCTGTGATTCCCTTTGCTCTTCAGCTGCTATCACTCTTTATGTTGCACTGAAGGTCCCAATATGGGACTGGCCATTGAAGCTTCTATCAAACTGCTGTCGAATACGATGATTTCGACAGGGTACTATAGTCCAGTGGTCCCCCATGGCACACTGGTGCGCAGTGAGGTAAGTCTGTGGGATTTTGTGATAACCATACATTATTATTGCAATACCCAACTATACCAAAAGTTTGGATTTCTTTATTTACATTTTTTATTTTCTACATCAGTACCTTGTATGCAGTAATCCAATACAGAGCCAAATTCTGTTATTTCTGTTGTTTTCTACAAAGTGAATTATTTTGCTCATAAATATTTAATATATGTATGATAGTTGTTTGTTCTAGAGGCTATTTTGCACGGATATGAATACAGGCATGCTGTGACACACTAGGAGTTTTCTACAATCTCCCTGTCCTTGTTTTCCCTGCTTGAGCGGTCATACAAATATACATGATAAGATAAGTTAGAATGTTATTCATCCAAAAGGATATTATTTTGCCAGAGGCTTCTCAAAAATACCAGAAATAAGAAGTAGTATTGGACATGATGATGAAAGGTAATCTTGCAAGGTAATATTGAGGAGTAGTATTGCTCATGATATTAAGAATATTACACATCATGCTGAAAGGTAATATTGCAAGGTAATATTGAGAAGTAGTATTGCACATGATATTAAGAATATTGCACACATGTTGGAAAGTACTATTGCACATGATCTTGTTCTCAGTGTACTCAGTGTCCTATATTTCAACTGTCCACCCTGCAGAAGGGGGAGGAGTTATCTGCCACTGGCAGAAAATACCTCTGGTGGCGTTCTGTGGTCCACCTCGGTACTCTGTCTATGACTGAAGGTGCTCTGGTATGACCCAGTGTGGTGTGCAGGAGATGAGAGGCATTGTCCATAATACTGAGTAGCATCCTCCTCTCCGAGACCTCTACCAAAGACTCCAGTTCCACTCCCAGGACAGAACCAACTTTCTTTATAGCGTCTATCAGCATCGGCTGCCTCCACCCTGCTGCCCCAGCACACAACAGCATAGAAGATGACACTGGCCACCACAGAGTGATAAAACATCTGCAGCATAGTTCTGCAGACGTTGAAAGATCCGAGTCTCCGTAGAAAATACAGGCGACTCTGAGATTTCTTGTACAGAGCCTCTCTGTAGTCACTGAGGGTGAGGGTGTTTGCATGTTTTTTCTTGGGGACAGAAACCAGGCATGATGTTTTCCACAGGACAGGGACAATTCGACAATCCTGCTCAGGCTCAGGTTGAAGATGTGTTGGAAGACAACGCACAACTGAGTAGCACATACTTTAAGCACTCTAGGGCTGAGGCCATCAGGCCCCGCAGCGTGCCTGGGCGTAGTCTACTGAATTATCTTTTCACATCCTCTGCAGTAATGGTGATTGAGAGCCCCGATGTGGGAGGGGCCAAGAGGAGAAGCTGGATGGAGGGTGGGCAGGAGACGTACATAGTCTGTTATGCAGTCTCTGAGTCCATCTATGTCCTGCCCATGTACATTACAGAGAACATCCCAGTCTGTCATCTCAAAATAGCCCTGGAGAGTCTCCTCTCCTTCCTGAGACCACCTCCGTAGAGTTCTGGTGATCACTGGTTGCTGCTGGACTGCAGGTGTTTAGCGAGGCCTAAGGTTACAACTAGGTTGTGATCTGATCTGCCCATGGGAGAGAGAGAGCTATGGAGCTGTATGCTTCCTTAACATTAGCATACAGCAGCATACAGCAGGTCCATTGTTTTATTTTCCATAGTTTTGCAGTCCACAAACTGTTGTCCAGTCCACAGACTGTTGTGGGCAGGGTTGTTGTCAAGGTGACATGATTAAAATCACCCAACATCAATATGATTGCACAATATGATTGCTAATATGATTGCTAATGCATCGCTTCCTGCGACGCATTAGCCGTGGGAGGAATGTAAACAACCATCATAATGGTCTGGGAAAACTCTCTTGTCATTCCCCCTCCGTTAGTCTTGCCACTTTTGCTACAACTCCTGTCTACCTGCACCAGCCGGAAGACAGCTAAACTCGCAATAGTGTCCAGTACGTTGTCATGTAGCTATGTCTCTGTGAAGGACATTACAGAGCCCTCATGAAACACGTTCTCGCTCATTGTGAGTGATGGTAACTCTTCCATCTTGTTCAGCAGAGATTGTACCTTCCCCATAATGATAGACAGAAGATACGGTCGGTATCTTAGCCGTCTTCTCCTCCTGGCTCTGCAGCCCCGGTATTTCCTCCTCAGTTGCCTGGGGATTTCAGGTCTCTCGCCGGCCGCGCTACACAGTGGAAGATTCATTAGCTGATCTCTGGTGTAAACAATGGAGCCCTGACAATCTCAGCAAGTCTTTCTTGAATTGGTCAATATTGAAATAAGCCAACAGCGGAACACAACTTCACTACAGTGAATTCAGACACATTAAGTCATGAAGGAAGAGGTTTGTGTTAGGAGATCCTACAGGTAGATATCTGGGGATCAAACGTTGAACCTTTCGGGGCTGGGAGTGTGACACGCTGGCCACTACACCCCCCACCCCCCAGTATTCAATCACTCTGTATGAAGTGTGTTGGGTTGTTCTGGTCCGGGGGTGTGTAATAATTGCATGTCGGGCCTCGGCAGTCCTGTTCCCAGTGGTAGGAATGACCACTAAACAGAGAATCAAATGCTGCAGCCGTCCAAGGCACCCGTTTCTCCCCGACCACTGATTGCAGAGCAATGCGATTTTTCTATCAGAGGAAGTAAATGGTGGGTGGATGGTAGGCTGGATGGTGGAGGGATGGTGGGTGATGGGTGGATGCTAAATGGATGTTGGAGGTGTGGATGTGGAGGGGTGGATGTGTGGATCGTAGGGTTGATAGTGGGTGAGTGGTGGGCGGGTGTATGAGTGGAGGGATGGTGGGTGATGGGTGAATGGTAGGGTGGATGGTGGATGGGTGGTGGATGGATGTTTGGGTGGGTGAATGGATGATGGGTGATAGGGTGGGTGGATGGCGGGTGGAGGTTAGGTGGATGGTATGGTGGATGCAGTGGTGCCACACAGAGAAGGAACATTGTGAGGATTCCAAGGGTCCTTGACTGATAAACATCACTTGTTATTCTAGTCATAGTTTGTCATTTATTTGGTTATTAATAAGAAATAGGTCAGAGATCAGTGTGGATGGGGTGTATGGGGTGGTAGTACGCTAGACTGCAAAGGCTTGGGTGTGTGAGGTGTGATTTGGTGGCGTATGGTCTAGTTAAGGTTGACGGAGAGTCTGGTGGATCAATATCACAGCAGCCATGAGAGACTCTGCTCTGATATACAGACCTCCTATATATTACATACACTATATATTATAGAGCATGTGCCATTAGCTGTTATGTCACAATCCAAAAATATATAATCGCTTCATGTACTAAAAACATGGAGAGAACAAAAAGTTGCAACAGTTGGGGCTAAACTCAATGAAACACACATATTACATATACAGTACATTGAAACATAACATTGAAACATCAAAAGACATATCTTGTGATTTTTCCAGCCAATTTGAAGTCCAGAGAGAGAGTTTGCTGTGATGATGAGTGCTTGGACCAAAATCTGTGCTGCTTCACAAGGAAGGAAGGGCTGGGATATTGTAGAGAGCAATGCTATGGCCACAGAGATGATGATGTTGGCATTGCAGCACAGCTGGTACCATGCCAAGTTTCCTCATGATTACATTTACATTTACAATACACTTTTAATTCCTTTCCAGAAATGTCCCAAATGTTAGTCACGAGTGCCAGTAACAACACAAGATCTGAGTTTGTCTACAAACAAACAATCCATTTCCACTATTTCCGGCACTGTGACGTGGCACGTGCAGTTATATTATGACAATATACAGTAAATACCACAGGTATGTGATGTCTGAGTGTTTGTAGACACACTTATTTTGTTTGTGTGTGTGTGTGTGTGCCTGTGTGTGTGTGGCAGGGTATGGTACAACACATATGAAGGATTTAATTACTATTTGTTCTCCTTATTGACACAGAGAACAATTAGTGAGGATTATGTCTGTGCTGATTGGATGATGCAGGCAGAGCTGAAATAGAGATGTGGAGTGGAATTTGAAAGTTTTATCACAAATGATGATTGTTTTCATTGGGTGTACACACACACTCAGACAAAAACACATAGTAAAACATTTTCAATTATATATCTGGGATACATTAAATTAATTAATATGTTCTTATGAAAATTTGAGAGTTTATTTCACTATTTATTTCTGAAAACAGGAATAACCTAAAGACACATAACATGATGAAACAGGTTGTTGCTATTAGAGTGAACAAGATAACTTTTGACGCTGTGACCTTGACTCTCTCTCTCTTCTCTCTCTCTTTTTAGCTCGCCTAGTCTGTCTTTTGGCACACACACACACACACACACACACATGCATGCACGCACACACACACACACACACACACACACACATACCCACACATACACACAAACACACGCACACACACAGCCAGGAGGGCAGAACTTCATTAATATTGCATTGATTGGATGATGGCACATAAGGGTAGGGGCATTGGCCTGGAAGAGGGCTGCTGAGTGTGTGTGTGTACGTGTGTGCGGGCATGTGTGTGCATTTGTCTGTGTGTGTGTATGCGTGTGTGTGTGTGTGTGCATGTATGTGCATCTGTGTGTGTGTGTGTGTGTAAGAGAAAGACTGTATGTACATACAGTATATACACATGCACACACATACAATTA
>OMOU01001913.1:4430-26514 GCA_900312585.1 Malacocephalus occidentalis
TGGGGGGTGGGTGTTTGAGGGGAAGGAGGTGCCTCTGTGTACATGCGCGGTGCAGTGGGTGTACACAACAGTGGGTATATAGTGTGTCTGTGCTCCAAGGCTCATGGCCAGGGTCCCAGATCTTGCTGGCTTGTGCAGCATCGTTTGCCACATGCCCACTGGCACACACTGGCTCCAGTGAAGACTCACGGCTCCACAGGGACATTTCATTCACAATACGACACTATAAATGGCTCGTGTTGTACCCTTATACGTCGACAGACACACACACACACACACACACAGGAACTGAGATACATGTATTTGTACTATTTGTATCTGTTATTTTATTAGATTTTGTCGACTACTACTACTACTACTACTACTACTACTACTACTACTACTATCATACTACTACTACTACTACTATCATACTACTACTACTACTACTATCATACTACTACTACTAGACTACTGTATTACTACTACTTGTACTACTGCACTATTACTACTACTACTACTACTCCTACTACGACTATGACATAGGATTTTAAAGCTGTTTGTATTCTTATGGGACCGAGGGCAGCATTCGCAAGGCCATAAGTTAAGATTCAAAATTATGTCAATGTAATGTCCCTGCCTCCTGTCTTTAGTATTCAGAGAGTGCCCTTCCCCCTACCACCCCCCAGAACTGGAGCTTGTTTATCTTGTTGGACCGCTCGCTCAATGTCAAAAGAATGACATCATTAATTAAATGTGTATTAGATGTGTGGTTTCAGAGGCCACTAAATGCGCCTGATTCGTGCCTCTGCAAGTCCTTTGCTTTGCTGCAGGGGATACATATTTTGATGTTGTGTCTTACATATATTCAACTTTTTAGTCAAGTGTAATTTGGTTTTTACCTTTTCATATTTCTCCTTGTTTGTGTTTGTGTGTGCTCCTGTCTATTTCACTGGTTTCAGATAAGCAATTAATTCACTGCCAAACAAAAGAATGCTGTCCTGCCCCTACAAGGTTCAATCTGAGATGCCATGCTTAGTACAACCATTGCATGATGTAGCCTTTGCCGTAGAGATGACCTGACCGTGCGAATTAACATTACATATGCCAGTATGTGACTGTTGGAACGGTAGTTGTAGTAGTAGTAGCAGCAGAAGTATAGTATTAGTAGTAGTCATAGTATAGTGGGACATTTTTTATAGGAAAACACAAACACGCGCACACTGAAGATAGTGCCTGACCTCTGAGAAATGTGTGGGTTCATTTCCAGCCTTTGACCTCCAATCCTTGGGCTCAGATGTGACAGAGATTGCAAACACACACACACACTCAAATTCGCTACTTATATCTCACCTGCTTAAAATACAATTGACAGCACTTAGGAACAGTTTAATGTCTGTCCCCAGCTCTCTGGTATAATGTCCAGTGGTGTCCCCACCCAGCTCTCTGGTATAATGTCCAGTGGTGTCCCCACCCAGCTCTCTGGTATAATGTCCAATGGTGTCCCCACCCAGCTCTCTGGTATAATGTCCAGTGGTGTCCCCACCCAGCTCTCTGGTATAATGTCCAATGGTGTCCCCACCCAGCTCTCTGGGACAAGAAAAGCCCCTGTAAACAGAGAGAACAAAAGAAGGGCTGCTGCTGTTTGAGATGCCTTCTACCACTGCATCATGTGTATAGTCTGGGTGCTCTAGCCTAGCCTTCTCCGTTTGCCAGCGCTAGCCATGCTCCACTGTGCACAGCATGTTGCCCAGCTGGGGCCCAGATGTGGCAGGGCCCCAGTCATATGGTGCTCAGAGGCAGGGAGATAAGAGCCCAGGCTCAGTCAAGTCAGTGCGCCTGCCTGGTCTGGGGCCTCCTCCGTGGCGGTTCAACGCCATGTTGCGGTCGGTGCAATCTGAACTTTGACAGACGATGTCATGCTTAATGCCTCGCTTCCCAAATACAGTCTCGTCGCAGGGCTGATTTATATATACCAGGTGCTGCAGCAGGCAGAGCTGTTTCTGCTGCTGCTGGGCCTGTTGGCTCCAGAAGGAGAGAAGGAGGAAGGGGAGGAGAAGGACGGCATGTGCACCATTTCATTAAACACCAACGATATGAAGAAGGGTGGTGTGTGAGCGTGGGTGTATGTGTGTGTGTGTGTAAGGGTGACAGAATCTTTTGACCTCTGCAATTAAATAATCGTGAAATTCCACAATATATGTTACAAAATATATAAAAATAAGAAAAACATAAGTAATTCTCATGTTGTATGCCCGTTAGATTACACCTTTCCCTCCCTCCATTTTTAATCCTACACCCCAAAGAACGTGTGTGCATTTCCAATCCAGCCCGTAATCTGAGCTCATCAGATGGTACTTCCTTCATGGTTTTGTATTTGTCGTCTAGTCGGACCATAGCTTGTGCCCACACTGCTGTCCAGAGTTGTGCCAGTGTGCTGCAGCGACCGATGCAGTGTTGACATACTAGGCTTGAGGTGGTGGGGGCTATTCCTTGTGTGTGTGTGTGTGCGTGTGTGTTTGGCTGGCCACTCACAATCAGGTAAGGCAGGGCTCTCTGGAGGTCAGGGACACAGAGGAGAGCAGCTCACACACACAGACGCACACATACATACACACACATACAGGAGCAGGCCTCAATAATATGAATGCTGTTCACACAGTAACGTTCAAACGTTATGTGGTTGAATGAAGCATGTTTGATGTTTCCCTGCACACTCCAGAGTGGAGTGCTGAGGTGTCTTTCAGCATTGCCCTCCAGGCCACCTTGTTATACACTTATTAACTTGTTTTCTCTCTTTGTGTAGCTCGTACCGTGTGCTTCCTACGCTGACAGTACCTCATCACGCATTTCATAGGCGGAACGCACGTCACCTCTCTCCAGTTTGACTTGGCATTTGTCCTTGGGAACTCCAGGGCATGCTCTGATTTATGAGTGTTGTTTGTGTAAACTGCCACAGTGTAGATTATGAACACCACATGGCTTGCCTTGTTTGTAGCAAGTATAATACTATTCACTATGAACTGGAAACATGTATTTGAACAATCGAAATACGTCGTCAAAATTTCTCTTCATGAGATTATGATCGAGATTTGTTGACCTTGTCACAGTAGCAATATTTGTGAATTAAGAAATAGGGAACTTAGGCATGATGACATTATTGGGATATATGTTAAACAGTAGGCCTACTTACCATGATGTGACACTTTGACCATCATATGATATTTATATATATATATATATATATATATAGTGGCATTTTCAATATTGTTTCTTTTCCTCCAAATTCCATTGAGGGCCAAAGCATTCTTGTTCACATCCTCGTTGTAAGTCCCCTTATTAAATACTGTATTAACTGTCCGTAATTGCAGTTGAGGGACAGGGATGGTGGTTCATGCAGGGCACACCAGAGTGGAATTGTTTAACTGGGTGCAGTTGTTTCCCAGGATAAATACTTCAAGTAAGCACAGAGGAATTTGGGCCAAGCCCAATAAAATAAGTATTTGTGTACCAGAAAGATTTTCACTTTTCCTCTCTGAATGTTTGTCATTAATGACTTTAGCAAATGTAAAGTGGAGAGTGAATGGCAGGTTCTTGAATGGAACCCTCTAGATATGTATCCAGGATATGAGAGGACAGGTCACCATCAAGTTTTTCCTATAGAGAAGTCATTTTCACAGGAATCCTATACTCTGTGACTGACTGTGTGTGCATGTGCTAGTGTATTCACCCATTCATAAACCTGTGATGTGTGTTTGTGTGCCTGCTTGTACATTTGTGTGTGTGTATGTGTGGGTAATGTAGGATTGTATGTGTGTCAGCATACCTTGAACTATGCAATGTAGAAAATAAGGAGCATTAAAGAGATAGCTTGGAAGACATTTGCCACACATAACACGGCATGACTTTCCAGTGCTCCTCTCTCAGACAGCATTTACCCAGATCGCTCAGGTTTCCTGGTCATTTGGCCTTCGCATGCCATCCCCTCCGATCGTATCACCCCGCTCAGGTTTAAATGCTTAACAAAACACTCGGCCAAAACTTCAGGCTGCTAGTGTTGCACCGCACTTTCACTGTGAAAACTCTTAAGTGAATCAACAGCTTATTAAAATGGTGGATCAGATCACCTGTTACAAGATCAGCACGCTGCTTTTTTTTCCTTTTTCGTCCAATGCTGTTGCTTTTTACACATGCTTAGACATGTGCATGTTCCAAGTGTGGAGGTATCTACAAAGAACGTGTTTCCATTTAAGCGTGCTCCACGGTGTGCCTTTAAGAGGGCTCCATGGTAGATATTTGTCTAATTCCAGGTGCCAGTGAACCAGGTGCAGGAGCAGGTCATTACTAAGGTATTTGTTTTGTAGATTACACAGAAAGGCCCTGGATTACAGGCATGTTATCCCTAACCACCCCTCCCTCGCCGCCCCTGTGTCTGTCAGGGTCTCAGCCCCTGTGTCCCACCTGGCTGTGGCGGCAGCTCCCATGTCGACTTCTGTCTGGTGTATGTGTGCTGCCAGCCTGTGGTGATGCTACTGTGAATCCTCATCACACGCCACATCTCAAAATAACTTGACAGACTTGGCTCTACCAGTGTGAGAGAGAAATGCTGATCGTCCACAAACTTCACAAAGAAGTACTTTTCTTCCTGTTTTGTGCTGTACTAATACAACACAATGCATGCCGTTTCCCATGGGCATAACACGCATGTGCATTCTGAGCTTCTGGGAGACGGTGCAGGGAGAGGGTGCAGGGAGATGATGCGGTTTCAGCCACAGCCGTTGGTAGCTGGACAGCTCAAGACATCTCCAAAACATTTATATAAAGCCCCACAATTATGATAATAAACAGCTTTATCATTGGGTGCCTAATCAATAATGTGGCTTCTTAAGGTTTAATATTTCAATGGTATTGATCATTTAACAACCGTGTTTGTGGTTGGCTTGCCTTAACTGCATCACTGCTTGAATGTATGTTTGTATGTTTGTGTGTGTGTGCGGGTGTGTGGGCATGTGTGTGTCTGAGTAATTGTGTGCGCAATAGTGGTAAACAGGACTTTGATCTAGCTTGTTAAGCATTTATGTATTTCTTTTTACATTGGCTAGTTTCTCACCTCAAAGTGTGGCTTGGTGTATTTCTCAATTTCTCACATGATTTCTCTCAACCTTGGCCTGTTTTGTACATTGTGTTCTCTCCCCCTCGGTTTACTTTAAACAATAACAATTCCTCTCTAACTTGTGGTCAACCGCTCCGTTTCCTCTTGTCACCCTCGTCCTGTTGCCGCAGCAGATCGGGTAAAACAGTGAGCGAATGCAAACAGAGAAGCTCTGAGAAAAAGCCCTGTCCACTGCAGATTTCACTTCCATCCTCTCCCGGGAGAACGGCTGCTTCCTGCAGTTATAAATAGAGCAGATTTGATAATTAGTAGAAGTGAAGGTCCCCGGGCTTTGATGACTCTGATTGTCATATCTCCCCTACGTATTGTCCTGACCTTTCATTGAGCATATCTCTTTAACTATTTGTCTATATGTCTGTCTGTCCAGCTGTCTGTCTGTCTGTCTGTCAGGTTCTCGCTCTAGCTGCATTCTCTTCATATATATATATATATATATATATACATGGGCCAGGCCATTTCTGTATTCTTGACATGTAGAACTCTTCCCAAGCTTTAATGTAATTGATTAGTGCCAGCGCCTGACCTATGCACTAAAGTATGATTTCCATGCGGTTCCACTGCATTCCAGTTTGGTGGGATAATCAGCCGCTGTGTGTCCAAGGAGGACAGGTTTCAACTCAACCTTTCATTATCCACATTAGTCTCCATGGTTTGGGTAAATATAATGAAAGTGTACCTATCGGAAGAGGATTTAAAATAATATTTATACAGCACATCTCTCTCTCTCTCTCTCGCTCTCTCTCTCTCTCTTGCAAACTCAATGACTACCCACTGTGTGTGAGTACGTACAGTGTTCACACTGTGCATCTACCTGAGGGCGGATGTAGGCTTGTGCACAATAGCCCATCTCTAATTATACATCAATACCTTTATCCCAGGGACAGTTGATGCTAAAAACTCAAGGCTTCTGCTAAACCAACCACCAAAGACAGGAAAGCAATACAGTAGGGCCTTTCAATTGTTGTTTGGGTATAGAGAAAATGGTGTATGGTGCCATAATGTATTTTTTCACTCTGTTAAAATGTGCACGTACCTTTGCATTAGGGAAAAAAAGAGTACATTTTAATTTGAGATTTCTGTTTATTTAAAAACATTGAGTCAAATCAAGAACATCACCACTTTAGAAGAGCAACATTGGGACAACATTTCCGCTAACATCCTGATTTAACCGGAACGTGTTGGGTGTGCTTGATACGGGGTGTGTGTGAAATGATACGGGGCTTTTCTCATTTGTGCTCTCCGTCTACCATAGCAGCCCCCCCATGCTGGCTGCTAATTGGCGGGAGACTGGGGCTTCCTGCTGAGCGTTGGCTGTTTCGCCTTGCTTTGCCACCCCACCACCTCCTTCACCAACACTTCTCAGATCCCATTAATTAACCCACAGCTAATTAACTACTTCTAATTACACTCGCATGCTATTTCTATCACACCCTTTACAAGTGAGGAGACGACCGCCATCATTGCCGCAGTATTTTCTCATTTCTGCCAGCCATGCTCTGAACCGATAATTCTTGTTGGTGGTCAGCAGCCGTTGGCCTGTGCTATCCTTCTGCGCTCAATTAGTTTGATGCCGATAATATAGTAGACTCTTCTAAGCCGCTATTTTAAATATTAAAATGACTATTTCTGATGGCCAAAACATTTGGCCTGATCATGAATAACGAAAATTACAATTCAAATGTAAAGTATCTCCAAATTGCTCTTAAGTTGTTATTTGTTTGGTTGATACAACAGGAGTGTACGCTGGGAGTTGTAGTGCTAAATTTAGAACCACTGAACTGTAAGCCTAGATTCATAGCGACTTTAACATAATAGAAGCGCTCTGTCTTAACTTTGACATCTCCAAGATATACTCCAAGAGAGACCCTTAAAACACACATGCCCGCAGACACACTCAACCCAGCCAAAGCTATTTCTGTTCAACAAACTGATAGCTCCTACTGAAGAACATTGATTTTACGGGAAACCCTGTTTACAAGATGAGTGCCATCGACCTGAGGGGACTTTTGCCTTCTGAAGCTGGAGCAGCGATGGAACACCCTTACATTTGCATTACACACACTGGAGAAGGAGTGTGGGCAAGATGTTTCCAGCAGGCAACGAGCGATAATGCATTTTTATTAATTAGAAATGGTGAGCACTGGTTGGACTATGTAAATGGATCAGTGTCAAGTAATATGGTTTCACTGTCATCACACAAGGCCATTCTGAAAAGTGAAACTCTTAATAACAAGGGAAAAAAAATCTATATCCATTGAAATAAAAAAATAAAAATGATATACTGTAAATGACATTATATATATTGAGAACGACACAATATACATAATTAATTTAATAAAGTAAACATCAGCTGCTCTAGAAAATGTAGGAATGGGGAAAATAGCCTCTAAATCCAGAAATATTGAATACTGAGTATTATAGTAAGTAAGGGCAGATGCAAGTAGTAGAAACATGTCATGTCGCATGGAAAAGCAGTAATATACATAAAAAGATAACATAAAGATTGTTAAATATAGTATCGGTAATAAAAGAAAGCTAGTATTTAAATATAGCATAGGGAATATGGCATATGTATCCAGAAGTAATTGATAATCAAAATATTAGAAATCTTATGAATGTACATGTGAAGTGATCAACGTTAGTGTTGCTGGTTGAGAAGCCTGGGAGAAGAAAACTGGTAGTCCATGTCTGCATGCTCTGGTAACGTCTACCAGACAGCAGCAGCTTGAACAGTCTTGGTGGCTGTAGTCCTCAATGATTTTCTGTGCTTTCCTAAGGCATCGTGTGGGGTAGATGCTTAGCACAGCAGGGAGATGGCAGCCCATAATGCGCTCTGCTGTCTTCACCACCCTCTGGATGATGGCCTTTCAATCTGCAGCCAGAAAGTATACTCTCAATGGTGCACCTGTAAAAGTTAGAAAGTTAGTGAGAGTTTTTGCAGACATGCCAAAATTCTAGTCTCCTCAGGAAGTAAAGGCGCTTTTGGGCAGTTTTTACAGCCGAGTCCGCTTGCCTGGACCAGATGAAAACATCTTTGATGAACACACGAGCAACTTGAAGCAGGATACTTTCTCCACTTCAGCTCCGTCGCTTCCTGACGATCATCTCCTTAGTCTTGCAGACATTGAGAGAGAGGTTATTCCCCTGGCACCATGTTGCTAGGTCCCTGACTTCCTCTTTGTAGGTGGTCTTGTTGTTGGTGATGAGACCCAAAATTAAGGATAGTGTCACACACAGTCATAGGTGTTCAGGGTCAGTACAGAGGAGGTGAGACTGCCCATTCTCACCACCTAGGGTCTGCCCGTCAGAAAGGCCAGGATGCAGTTGCAAAGGGAGGTGTTATACTCCAGGCTCCTGAGCTTGAGAACACGCTTAGCGGGCATAATCATGTTGAATGCTGAGCAGTAATCTATGAATAGCATTCTCACGTATGTTTTTTCCCTCGTGTATCCAGGTGGGAGAGGGTGTTGTGTACTGTCAGGGCGATGGTGTCTTCTGTAGATCTGTTGGGACGGTATCCAAATTGAAGTGTCAGGAAGGGTGGAGCAGATGTGGGTTCTGATTAGCCATTCAAAGCATTTCATGATGATGGAAGTCAATGCTACAGGGCGATTGTCACTCAGGCAGGTGATGGAAGGCTTCACCATTAACCCAGGGCTTTTGATTGAGGAAAGTCGTAACATTGACCTTTGGGACAACACTTGTAGGCTGTCACAGAGTCTACGCATTCATCAATGTCCCCATTTGCTGCAACACAGAACATCTGCCAGTCTGTGGTTTCAACAGTTTTGTAGAGTGGCAATGTGTTCCTAACTGCAGCTTTGTACTGCCCGATCCATTGCATGCCCAGTGCATTGCTCATATAACAGCTAGTTAACCTGTGTATGAAATACAATCTTAACATACATACCAGGAAACAATGACAATAGCCAATGAATGTAAGTACCAATTCAAATATGTTTGCTATAACTGCTACACAGGACTACACAGGTCTCTCCATCAGTGTGTATATTCCCTGTGCAGCATCAAAGACCTTCCTCTGCTTTATCAATAAAAACCCTTCCTTCCCACATCTTCCTGTAACTTGCTTAGCATTTACGCCATTGATTTTCCAATAAGCGCCCCTTACCCTGTGGTGGCTGGCCAAGCTCTGTGATTGCTTAGACACCAGACGTAGACAAGCAGAATTACCCAAGAACAACACAGAGTGCTGGTACTGTGCATTGTACTGGGTACATTGTGTATGGTATATGGTGAAACACAATAGGTGCTTCTTTATGTTGTGCTCCCTGAACGCAGGAAAGGTTGGCAATATGGTTGTCCATTCATTTTCTTGCCCTGCAGAATTGTGTGTTGGGCCTTGGCCAAAATGTATTCCCTATGGGACCTGACGAGCAGGTCCTCTGGAGGCAGCGTCAGGCCCTCAGGCAGGTGATTGGGGATTCTTATAATAAGATGGCTCCTCAGCCTTTAATTCCTCCCTTACTCGAGCGGTAAATCCCACCTAATGAAAGCAGCCATAAATAAAAACGTATCTAATTTTCCATTCCTACCCCAACGACATGCAGACCTACGCTCTGTCAGAGTATAGGTCCATTAAGACCTAGGCTCCCCTTTCCTTTGTTTTGTCCGGACACTGTCCTTATCTGGTTGTGTTGGGATGATGTAGGGGGTTTAATATGTCTTTTGTTTTCATTATTGCGCCAGAGGAGAGGAGTAAACGGAAGGTAGTGTCATAATGTCTCCTCAGATGGCAGCTAGAGCGAACTCCATGGTCAGGGTGTGTGGGTGTGTGCACGGGCATGCTCTCCTGCTGTTGCTTTGGAATTTGCCTTTTCTCCTCTCTGATTATCTCCTGCAGTGTGTTGAGGCTTGTTTTGTCTGCACCATAGCTTGCTTATTGTTGCCCCCGTAGGCCCACATTCGACCTAAGGAACACAAGGTTTCTTTTTTCTTCTTCTCCAAGTAGGCAGCAGTGCATGTATGCAAACACTGCTTAGAATGTGTATATGCTGGACAATATTTAATGTTGGTTATTACCATTAGTAGGCTAACTACGCCTTAGTGGGCATGATTAATTTTGATTTGTGGTTATTTACACAGTCAGCACACAAAGACACTGGCCTCACCAGCGTCTCCGTGTCTGTCTCCCTTCCTTGTTTAGTGCCTCCTGGAGATTAAAGCTTTTCCTGCTTTAAACAGGTGTCAGTGAGGCGGGCAGACCTCCTAGAGACACAAACAGCATTCTATCAGTTGGCCCATCTCTGACTTGGCAACTCCAGACAATCCCATTGCTCATCAGTCACCACTGTGGTTTATTGAATTAGACCATCGTGACTTTGAGGAGCCAAGCCGGTCCTTTGTAAGAAGTGGTCAGTCTTGGCTGACCTTAAGAGTGATGTTATTTATCGAGGGGTCATCTTGTTGCCCCCAGTTGACTGATAATTTCCAGAGGCATCTCGGTAAAAGTCAAAAGAGTGCTCCGTCATATAATTTAGCAGTGTTCCATCAAGACCCAGAATGCAGCAGACATGGTCATGATGAGGGGCATATCTCAAAATATTTGTGAGCATATGTCGGTCCCAGGCCTAATGGAGACAGGTCGTGGATTCTGGGGGAGGAGGGAAAGATTAAGTAGATTAGAGGGCGAAAAAATATGTTAAGCTGTTTAGAAAGAATACTTTATTTATGTTTTTACTGTAGCGGAACCCTGTATCTTGTCTGCCTTGCCCAGGTGTGTTCAGTCTAAAGAATCACTCTGTCTATTTGACATGTGGCAGAATCATTTTGTTTGTTTGTATTCCATTACTTTCCTTGCCCTCAACCTATTTGCGTAAAATGGCTGCTGAGCTCATAGCCTTCTCTTATTAATGGAGCAGATAATAAATACAGACTGGTAGGGCTAGTATCCCCTCACTCAATATGGCAGCCTGCTTTAAATCATGTCTGGCTATAAAGCAATCCTGTTAATAAGCCAGCCTGCTTAATATCTTCCATTTTGTATGCAAAACGACAAAGAGTCCATCAGGGCTAGCTTGTGTGGAGTGTAAACAATACAACCTGATAGACCATGCTGACAGGAAGATCCTGTTACTGGTTTTATATGAGAAGACAATGCTTTGTAATACATGTGCTGTATTTTTATTTAAAAAATGCTGATAGATAAAACGAAATAATCTAAAGCTTACGTATGGGAGAGATGTGTGTGTGTGTGTGTTTGCGTGGCTGCATGTGTGCATGTGTGTGCGTGTGCATGCATATGTATGCATGTAAGGATGGGGAGTGTGCATTTGACATTCACAAAAAAACCGACCAGACAGACGTGATCAATCTATCCCCTCTCACCCGGCCGTTAGCAGTTCATATGCTCACAGCCAGCATTTGCATCCTTAAGTAAATAAGTAAATAAATCAAGTGTGAGCAGTGAATGTGTTAATCAGCTGCAGCATGGCGACGAGTATGGTGCCGGGAAACTTTGCTCATGTAATATTCAGCACTGGCGGGTTAAAGGGCAGACCAGAGTTATTGGTTTCAGCCTGGTCGCCCCCTTTAATCAATGTTGGCTGCATCACTTTAATAAAATTATTAGCTCAGCAGTATCTTGCACTACCATTTGATATCCTCTGTGCTCTAAATTGTGGCCTGTGTTGAGCCTCTCAAATGCTCAGGGCACAGCCGGCTCCCGAAAGCTCTGCTCCCATTTATTATTTCAGCAGCAAATGATGGCTGGAGTGTTTGAAACCAGGCTGCGCACAGAGGTTATTGGATGGTAGATCTAAACACAGCTGCAGTTCCATGTTCCAAGTTCCACCCGAGATCAGCTGTTTTAGTCACAAAGAAAATAGCCTTCACCCCCCTCATTTAAGAGTGAATATGCACATAACCAATTACTGTGCAAGTGTTATGTTGTTTACGCTCAACTCAAACAGATTGAGATTATCGCTAGCATTGTGTTATTGTTATTTTTTGGAGTTGACTCCGAAATAGCATCACAGTTTTAATCGTTTCTTAATCTTTACTTTTTCCGCATAGTTATGTAAATGTATAATGTACTGATGGGTGACTTCTCAGAGTCTAATTATCTCACAATTATTATTTTTCATTAAAATTCCTCACTTTTTCTCCTTTCTGAATCCAAGTTAATTAAAAAACGGATGTAGGATTTGCAGAATGTAGGATTATGGGTGTTGTTTGGAAGGTGAAGATAAAAGATGGTACCTTCCTGATATGGCAGGGAGATGAATCATGGATGGCTTATTAGCGCTTGTCTCGGGTATTGTGTTTAAGTACCTAATCTAGCATAATGAGCACTCTGTCATTTTTCCAATTATATCTCATATGTTTGTCTCGACCAAATACACCATATATTACTGTTGTTCCTTAAGGTTTCTATGGATGTGTGTTTCTATGTTTGTGCTGAGGTTTGCATGTATCCATATAGATGTGTCTTTGCTTACATCCTCATTCAGTTCTTAACATTGCCGTTAATCCCACTCCTCTCTGTGTCCTCTCTATGCAGGCCTAGATGCGATGAACGCCTCATGTAGGCATCAGCATGGACAGCTGTGAGTCTCCTGTGGTTTCTGGGACAGACGATGGGCTCAGCTCCTCCAGCACATCCCAGCAGCACCGATTGCCACAATCCTGGAACGAGCTCTCTAACTCACAGGTCCCTTCCAACAACCACCCCCCTTCCCTGGACCCCCTATCTCTATCTAATCCTTACCCTTCTCAAACCCAAAACCTCAATACTCCCCATGAGGGGCTGAGAGAGCCACAGCCTCAGCAGCAGCAGCCAAACCTGACATCACCCCTGGCCGAGATTGACACCTCTGACACAGGCCAGCTACACCTCGAGAGAGACGGCCTCGAGGAGGAGGAGGAGGAGGAGGAGGGGGAGGAGCAAGACGGCCTAAGCTGTGGAGAGGAGGAAGAATCTGAGGATTTGGACGAAATGGAAATTGACAGCTGCTTTCCAAGTCTTCAGCCTTTCCCTGGAATGCCGATGGCTCCAGGGGGAGGAGGAATGCCCACTCTTCTGCGACAGCAGCCCCCACGACCAAGGGATACAGCTGAGAGTGGGAGTGAAGAAGGGGAGGAGGAAGAGGAAGAAGAAAATAGTGACGTGGAGAACCTAGCCGGAGAGATAGTTTACCAGCCGGATGGCTCTGCATACATAGTTGAGAGTCTCAGTCAGTTGATCCAAAGCGGGGGGAGCACGGTATCCGGCCTGCTTCCGTCAAACTCTCTCACCAGTGGGGGGAAACCAGGAGAGCCTGCTGGGTCTTCATCCTCGGTCTACCCTCAGATCATTAACACGTTCCACATAGCCTCGTCCTTCGGGAAGTGGTTTGGCAATTCAGACCAAGGTTTACCCAATACCTCAACCCTGGCAGGCCTGAGTCCTGTCCTGCACAGTTTCCGTGTTTTTGACGTGCGGCACAAAAGCAACAAGGATTACCTGAACAGTGACGGGTCTGCCAAGAAGTCCTGCGTATCCAAAGATGTTCCCAACAACGTGGATTTCTCCAAATTTGATGGACTAGCCCTCTATGGCAAGGGAAAGCCCATTCTCATGTGTTTTATCTGCAAGCTGTCCTTTGGCTATGCACGTTCATTTGCCACTCACGCTGTCCATGATCATCGCATGACACTGTGTGAGGACGAGCGCCGGCTACTGGGGGACAAGCAAGCATCTGCCATTATCCAGGGCATCGGAAAGGATAAAGAACCCCTCATCAGTTTCCTGGAACCAAAAAATAAGACTTCTCCTCCACCACCCGGCTTGCTTCCTATGAACTCTGGCCAGAGTTTCTATGGAACCTTCAGTGGTGTCCATTTAGAGTCTGGATGCAGCAGTGGTGGAGTAGACTCCCGGTTTGACAGAGATCCTGACTCTGGCCTCCAGCAACAGCAGCAACAAACCCAACAGAGCTCAGTCCTTTCTCTCGGAGGACTGGGCAGTCCCACAGCACCCGTTCTTACCACAACCCCAGGCCCTGCCAAAGACTCCAGCGCCCTGCCCAAACAGGGAGGGAGAACAGAGGGGTCTGGTGGTAAAGAGGCGACTTTTAAGGGTGAGGAAAGTGATGTTGATGGGTGTGAAAGCAAATATCGCCTTTCAGGCCAGGTGGATGGTTCAGAAGATGAAGAGGAATTGTTGGGCCAGGATGACGATGAGGTGGAGGAGGCCGGCACTGCAGTGGCCTGTGGTGGCAACAGTAGCAGTGATGGAGGTGAAGTGGGAGAATCGGCTGTCTCAAACCAAAGCATTTCCACATCTCCTTTATTAATGCCTAGTAGCATTCTCCAGCCTTCTGCCTGCACCACTACACCCAGTTCCATGCTTAACAACAAAGCTCCGGCTTCCACATCTTCTTCTGTTAAGGAAGACCTGTTAGCTGCAGATGGAGGGGTAAGGACATTAGAACTCCCTCTGAGCTTTAACTGCCAGGGGCCCACTGTCCCCATGGCAATGGCGGCAGCTGCTGTCAGAGGGAACGAGGACAATGCAGCTGGCACCTCCTCCTCACCTCTGGCCTCCAATATTGCCGCTGACGAAAGTGCCAATCGAGATAGTGCCACAGCTCCAGAACCAAATGATTTCCCAGCAGAGGGGGAGGAGGAGAATGGAGCTCTCTTGCACCATCATCACATGCATCACCATCACCACCACCTCCACCCCTCGTCCCATGCTCTCAATCTCCAAGGGGGGCCCTGTGACATGACAGGAATGGGCGAGTGTTCGCAAAACCATGGGACTGGAGGCAACGGAGGAAGTGGGGTTGAATGCCCAAAATGTGATACAGTTTTAGGCTCCTCGCGTTCCTTGGGTGGTCACATGACCATGATGCACTCCCGCAACTCATGCAAGACACTAAAGTGTCCGAAGTGCAACTGGCATTACAAGTACCAGCAGACCCTGGAGGCTCACATGAAGGAGAAGCACCCAGACCCAGGGGGCTCCTGCATGTACTGCACCAGTGGTCAGAGTCACCCACGTCTAGCCCGTGGAGAGAGTTACACATGTGGATACAAGCCCTTCCGTTGTGAGGTAGGTAGAGCAAAACTGGTAGTATTGCATTATTCGATAATGATGTTGTGAGGTAAAAAGTGTTACATGATGTATGCAACGGCTTTATTAAAACATTTACATTTCCTGTGTTGTAGGTGTGCAACTACTCGACCACCACAAAGGGCAACCTGAGCATCCACATGCAGTCAGACAAGCACCTGAACAACATGCAGACACTGCAGAATGGTGGCACCATTTGCTCTTCGCAGGAGCAGGTATTTGGGCATACCTCAGGGGGGGTAGTGGCAGTCCCGTCAGTGACCCAGGCCAGCAGCCACCATCCTGTCCATCATCACCACCCGACGCAGACCTCTGCCCATATGGCCGGGCCATGTGGAGCCCCCTCACCCACAAAGCCAAAAAGCAAGCCGACATGGCGCTGTGAGGTGTGTGACTATGAGACCAACGTGGCACGGAACCTTCGGATCCACATGACCAGTGAGAAGCACATGCACAACATGATGCTGCTCCAACAGAATGTGACCCAGATGCAACACGGCCGACTGGGCCTGGGAGCTATGCCCTCGCCCTCTGAGGCCGAGCTCTACCAGTATTACCTGACCCAAAACATGAGCCTGCCTCCGGGCCTGAAGATAGACCCCACTGGAGCTGAAGCCCAGTTCTTGATGGGAGGCTTTCATTTGGACCCCAACATGGCCGCTTTGGCCCCTGCATTGGGTAAGTTGTTAGCCTAGCCTAAGAGCCCATGGTAGAATAAGATTTTCAAGACATGAAGGGGTAAAAGGATGCACACATGCATAGCTCTCTATATGAAACTATATGAAAAGTGCTGCTACAGACAACTGGCCTTCTATTACTTGTATAATATATTTGCAACACGTGAGAACAGGAAAGGTGCTAAGACATAAAATAAAGAATTACCCAGTCGACGATGTTGTTACTCAACACCATATTAGACATAAAACAAAAAACTGTGTCTAGGACTAAAATAATCCTAAATCAATAGATCGCTCTCCTTCGACATTTCTCACCCACACACATCATTCTGTTCATCTAGCTGATCATTTTGTTCTGCAGCCAGATACTTTTCAGCCTATGACACTATATCTGGGGCATTTTGGAGTGGGGGCCAAGTTTGGTGTGGGGGGCCCAGGCTCCCTGATCTCCCCACCCCTCTCTTGTCCCTCAGGCTGCTGCTCTCTCGTTGAACAGCCACTTTTGTATGTCATAATTCCAGAACTGTGGCTGAACTTTGCCACTGAAGTACTGCGCTGTTCCAAGTTTTTTAATTACTGCTGAACATATTATCTCAGCCAAAGATATGAGGATAGGAGACTCAGGATGGGTAATTCAGCAGCATAGTTGAGTGTGTGGCGTGCCATTTATAACCCTTTGCTACGCATTGACTTGTCTCTAACTGTTGCTACTTCAAAGGCTAGAGCAAGAATGGATTGCTGTGACTAATTTTTTTCCCCCTTCTTTTGCCATCTGGTTCATTTTCCTCTGAGGCGAGTTTTAATAAGCATGTTACTGGGAGGCAATGATGAGACATTAGTCTGGGCCCGTAAACTACAGTGGTGTCATGCATAGTCACACTCCCGAGGAATGCTCTGATCCTTGTACACATGCAATATTAAATGAAAATACTCATACATGACACACGGTACATACTTAAGTTCATACATAAGTTGAAACTGTGTTCCTTTTTCCTTGCTCAGACATAGGTTGATTTTAGTATGAATTACTGCCTCAGAATTGTACTGACCAGATCTTTCTTATAATATTTCTACATTATATATTATATGTATACAGTATATACGCTAGATAGATATGACTGGCGGAGGAAAGACTTAACCTTAATGTATCAGTAGCTCCCAAGACTCCTGTATCATTTTATATGTAATCGTTTTATGTTATTTGGAAATAAATTGGAAAAAAAAAAAACTGTACATGAAAATACACAATACATGACAGTCACATGAAATGTATGATGTATTTATTTATTTACCAGGGACAGGGATGTAAAAAGTCAATCCAAAATTGAGAAAGCCCAGAAATCCCTTTGATAGCATACTATTTTGTACTATAAAGTAAGAGTGTCTGAGAGCCACATAGGAATGAGAGAGGGATTTGTGAAATGGGGCAAAATGACTTGCAGGGAGATAGGCTGACCTCGCAGTGTCTGTCCTCGCCTGTCGCACGGTAGTCGCAATGGTGAGATGTAAAAATCCAAATAAAAAATAAATAAAAAGAGGAAGGAAGGAGGGGTTGGCGTTTTGTACTTCTCACAGATCTCCCCCTCTTGGCTATAAAAACTCAGGTAATGGAGAAAAGTCAGAGACTAGGCCGTATAATGCAGCAATAAATAAAAAGTGACTGCAGGAATTAATTTAGTGTAAAGCCAGGTGGGGTTAAGGCAACATGCTCAGGCTGGGCACTGATAGATTAAAGCAGGCAAAGGCAAAAACTCCCAGATCATTCTTGCCTCTTTTTTTATTGTCTTTTTTTTTGTCTACCAAGACTTCATGGACATACTATCTGTTGTTTTGCTCATGGTGTGTTTTCTCTCTCCATTGTTTAGATTATGTGTTCCGTACCAAGCAAAGATTAATCTGCTTGATATCTGTATTGATTTAGAGGCAATCTGGAACGAACAGGGAAAAATAATCTAAACTGAGTAGTGGATTTTTCTTATTATTATTCACTGAACAAGGGCTGCTGTGTGTGATTTACTGTAATGTGTGCTTGGGAACTCTTTAGTTCTCACTAATGATTAAATAACTTTGTTTTTTTGTGGAGCTTGTGGCCTCGAGATGATTTAGTGTTGAGCCACAAAAGTGACCCAGTCCAAAATAGTGTACATGTAACTCCATTCCTGAGTTTCTTCTCCGTGAAGAAAGTCCAGTGTTTCACCTCCATTTGCCTCACAGAAGATTCCGCTTGCTTTAATAGAATCACGCACATAAATATGCACACGGTACATAATCCTCCATGTGTTATTCAACCTTGAGAGCAAATTCACTTTGACTTGAAAGACGGACAAGGCACAGCGTTTGAAATGCATACTTTTACGTTTCCCAGGATACTTTACTCAACAGGCCCATTTACAACACTGTTCAGGTTTTCTCCACCTTAAAGAAAGGTATAAATAACACATTGTGTATATTTAGAGAAGTTGATGGAATCCATTGAAACTCACTCTCAAACTCCATTGAAAGTTACATTGAAATGAAAGTATTAAGTCCATACTTTTTTTTAGTTTGTAGGATCAAACAATAAATACTAGACTCTTAAAAGCTATAGTAACAATAGACTAAACACGTGTGTCTATCTCACCTGAACCTTGAACGGTGTGTCCCATTTGCACCCCATGTCTGTCTTCTAGTGGGCGGAGACATCCCCATGGACGTTCGGCTGGGCAGCGGCCCACTGGTCTCTGAGGAGCTGATGACCCTGGGGGAGAACCTCTCCCAGACAGGGGACCCCTCTCTCAAGCTGTTCCAGTGTGCCGTGTGCAACCGCTTCACCACGGACAACCTGGATGTACTGGGCATGCACATGGGAGCCGAGCGCAGTCTGCCGGAGGAGGAGTGGCGCGCGGTGGTGGGGGACTCGCACCAGTGCAAGCTGTGCCGCTACACCACCCAGCTGAAGGCCAACTTCCAGTTGCACTGCAAGACGGACAAGCACGTCCAGAAGTACCAGCTGGTGGCCCACATCAAGGAAGGGGGCAAGGGCAACGAGTGGCGTCTCAAGTGCGTCGCTATCGGCAACCCGGTGCACCTCAAGTGCAATGCATGCGACTACTACACCAACAGCCTGGACAAGCTGAGGATGCATACCGTCAACACGCGCCACGAGGCTAGCCTCAAACTGTACAAGGTTAGTGGCTTTTGGTTTTTCGGTTTACACCCTCAACATTCACTCTCACCCCGGTGAAACCTTATTGTAAATGATGCCGAAATCTAAACCATTTTACGTTACACAAGCAAAATCAAGAATGACATCAAAGTGGTATTTATTTTGGCATTGCAACGGTATTTGAGGTATTGCCATAAGTGGAATGTGAATAATCAATATCAGTCCTCAATGCTGCTGTCATGATCATATCCAGCTATGACTGAACTAGAAAAATAGTAAAATAGCCATTACATGTCAGACGGCATGTTGTTGCCCAGTGTGTCAGACATGTTGGCACAAAATGGCCGCCTAAACCAATCCCTCCTAATCCACCTAATGCTCGGCTGCGCAGAAAGAGGTTGCAGTTGCCTCACCTCACCACACTCGAAGGCAGTGCTAGTCGCTCTCTGTAGGCATGAAGGATAGCTTTGTGGGCCTGACCTCTGACTTCCCAGAGGCCACAGTGCAAGCAGGGCCATGCGACAACACCATGAGCAGGTGGAGCCAGTTTGGAGGCTTAGAGGGTGAATCAGACAGAGGGAGGATGAAGTGTGCGGGGACAGACGTTTGGTGCTAATACGCCTCCGAGTGGGAAAGGCTGAATCGCTCTCGACAGCCGTATTGATTTTTGCCGGACTTGGAGCTTCACCTTCTCCTCTAATCATTCCATAATAGCCAATGGATGAACACTCTCCGAACAAATGGCCATAAATCTAACAGGCCTGATTCCACTTAGGCACCTATCCTGTGTGTGTGTGTGTGTGTCTGTGGCCACTCTGTGTTTAACCCAAACTGGCAAAGCTACACAGTGACACACACACAATGTATGGACACACGGGCACACACGGGCACACACACACACACACACACACGTATACAATAATAATAATAATAATAATAATCATAATAATAATAACAATAATAATAATAATAATAATAATCGTTTTTTGATGTATATATATACACTTCAGCAGAGTTTTATCTTGCCAAGTTACTTTACATCCATATTTAAATATGTATGTTTCCAACAATTCCAGCACTTTGTTTTGGCGAAATGGTAGTGCTGGTTTCCTCACAAATTTAGAACAATTAGTTACGAATATCATTTTTTTTATATTTAAAGAAGGATATGTGATGGCTGTGGCTGTATATAGAAAACCAAACCTGTGAAAGAATTAGCTGTACAAAACCCTCATTGTACTGTCTTAGGGGACATAAGGAAGCATACAATATTACACTGTGTGTCTGCATCCACCTTAAGGAAGAAGGAATAAAAAGAAACAGACACATGTTTTCCTATCCTTTTCCTAGGCCCTTCTCCTTGTGCTAGACTTTACATAAAAGTGGGAGACATATGTCATGGTGTGCAGACTGTGTGGGGGATTAAATATGTACAACACATCCAGGCATGATCATTTTTCATTACTTAAGCCTCTTAAAATGGCTCCAGACTTAAAACCAATTGATCTTTTGAGTAACGGGAGAGTGCATCAACCTTTTTTTACCTGCTCTTGCTTCAACCTGTTTCTCACCACACTTGTTGTACTCTTAAGCTCGCTGGCTAATACGAAAAGTACAAGAAAAAACAACACAAAGACAATGATGGCAAATATGACCTGCAATAGCCAATAACCTGAATGTCCTGACCTGCAAATGCGATCAGCACATGACTACAAAGACACGATTGTGAAGCCTACTTGGCAGCATGTAGGCTTGCCACTTGACAGTGTCACAGTCGTCATGTCATATTGGAATTGCCGTTGCAGAGGATCCACTGACAGGCAAAACCCTGCGGCGCCCCACAGGCCTGCGCACCCAGCCTGTTATATTATGCAGGGATGAAGAAAGAGGCAACTTGCCATTCATGTATTCCTACCAAAAGAAATCTGATGCAAATAGCAGCATTTTAACCTTTTTGGGGGGGAGAAACTAAATCATCAAGTCAGCACAAGCGGGGCTGTATGATGTGGGAAATCTTTGGGACACTTCACCCAAATTAAACTGGTCTGCATTAAACCGGTCCTTTGTATGCACAGCACCATATAAATTGGAGCCTGTAATTAGGAGAATTAAAAAAGCAAGGTTTAAACCGAGGGCTATGCTGGATAGGATAATTTGAGAGTCTGTGGTATGCAGGCCCATATTAGGGCTTTCTAAAAATATCACCCCCACTCCCCCGTGTATCGGAATGTTTCTGAAGACCATGGAAAGATCCAGCAAGTATTTCTGACCACACAGCCCACGACACAGCATGGGGTGATGCTGTCCCCTTTTGCATACTGCAGTCGACATGCCCTCAGTCGGCTCCTCCTTCCTCTCCCATCCCTCCACTGTACTTACATGTGAACCTTCACCTCCCTGTTCCTCTCTGCCGTTGGGGTTTGCCATGGCTCTGATTATAGTGTGATGGCTATGGCGTACGTTTCTACAAAAGCCACTACTAAGCGTATGCAGATGGCTGGCGCTATGCTATACAGATACCACCACTCACCCACTCTCTTCTCATGCCGTAGTGACCCTCCTATATATGATGGGAATATGATAGGCTTCATACGGCTAGCTACAGGCCTTGGGGCCTGGCTATGTGTGAGAGATGAGGTGAATGGAACTAATCCAGCTCCCCATCCAAAGCTTCTGTGGCCAGACAGGATGGGTGGGGCCTAAGCTGGGGTGAAGGCACAAGCCTCCACTTCCAGTCAAGGGTTGGGGTAAGGGGAGGGGCGTGTGGGAGTAAGCTGGCTACCTTCCTTGTCTCGGGGGCCGGTGCGATCTGCGGTAATTGAGATTGATTGGATGTTATTTTTCCTCTTGCAAATGTAGTCCATTAGCTTGGCACATGCATAATCAGTTTAGAGCGCAGTTAGCCGAATGTAATCATGTTCCTCGGTGTCTGCTAGCACAAAATCCACTCCAGATGCCGTTTGGCCATGGAAAAGAAAGGAAGAAAGTGCCGTCACTATCACATGGGGAATCTTTATTCAAGAAAGTCCCAACGC